>JABXWE010010298.1:0-30940 GCA_014611495.1 Limonius californicus | reverse complement strand
ACGCCACTGGCAAGAATAAAAAATTATGTTGTACAGCAGAAAATGCCTTTTGGTGCATAGAAGATGCATACTACGTTTCACAAAAATATCTAGGGTCATACCAAAGTTATCATAAAAAAAAGATTTTGTTCTTAAAACTTTAACACCCTGTAGTTCAAAAGTTAAGACCTTTAGGACATATGTTCATATAAAGTTTTTTTCTCAAAATGGACCCAAGAATAACCTCCTTAAATATTAGCATGTTATTCAGAAACACCCTGTATAATAATTTTATATACAGTAGTTTTAAAACATTTAGTTTACAGTGTGACATACACTTTTTCTACAAATATTTATTTGAAAAAATTATACAATGCTATTTTATTTATTACTAAGAAAATTGGCCCGTTACATTGCTATTGTTGTGATTGAAGCTTTAACAATTATGTACTTACAATAATTAGAGAAATTTAAATAACAAAATATTATAATTATATACATAGATATATTACATTTAACATCATTCGATATCAAAAATATAATAATAATGTTGAATATTAACTTGTAATTATTGGTACACAAATTAAGCGTCCAAATCGACCAAATGATGTTACAATTTCTTACTTATCTCCATACAGAGCTTTCACCACCGTAAAGAATGAAAGAGAAGTTTTAATGATCTGTAAACAACGTAAATTACTTGGTATAGTGTTTTCGCAGGAGACTTTTTATTGGCTGTTTGTAAATGATCGCAGAAACTCACATGGTTTTGAAAATAATTGCCGCTTGTTTCATAGGGCTTTTTTACAAATATTCATTAAAATCTAATGATCGACCACTATGATGTATGTTATTAAAACTTTTACAAAAATGAATTGAGGATGATCAGTATGGGACCGTTTGGAATATAAACAAAAACAGGAGCTCGTGGTAAATTTTTGTTTTTGTCAAGTGCAGGTTAAGGGGCAAGGAAGAACATATCCTCACCATAAGCTTCTTGTATCAATTTTATTCAGGTTCGCGTTGAAGTTAATGTATAATTTTATACAGGGTGTAGAAGAATAGTGTAACAAACTTCTACGGCTGGTACGATAGTACTAGTCAAGACAAGAAAAAAACTTCCAATGAAGAATCCGATTTAAGGGAGCTACGGCATTTTAAATAGCAAAAAAAGAATGTGGTTTTCGTTTTCGTTATTATAAGTCTTACGTAGAATTAGATGGTGTTAGAATGAAATTGCTATACGACTTATAAGTGGTAGTTTTAGAGGGACATGGGGGTAGTTTTTATGATATCTTTTCAATTTTCAATAATCTTCAAATATTAGTTTAATCTTCGAAAAGATTGTACAATTCTAGGTGAAAAATGTACGCATTGTAAACAGATAGACCTAAGCGTTCTCCAGATACTTAAACTAAAAAGTATTAGTGCATTTGTCACGGAAAAATTCATTTCATCGCAACAATTTAATTTTTATATGATAAATACGGCGATAAAAGAATGTTCCTGATAAAATTTCGTACAAGCATTTAAATTTCCACGTGTAATATAATGGTGGTAGAAAAAAGATCACTCACCACTAGTAGTAGTTTTCATGTGGAAGGAATGTTGTTTAAAAAAAATAATTATTTATTTTATTTTGGTCAGATTATTGAAAGAACTGAATAAGTCTTGATAAAATAATACTTAGGTTTCTAATGTGCAGATCTATCTATTTTAAAAGTCGTTTAAAAAAGTTTGAACGTTTAGAAAAATAAAAGTTGAGCTTAAAGTTATTTATTAATTTAATTAATTGTTTGTTGAACCTTCACAATAGGTGTCCCATACGGCCCCCATTCATGTCGAATCCCAGTTCTGCTCATCGTTTCTTCGAATTACAGACTCTTCCGAATATTTCTAGAATACTTTTTATCCGATTACATGATTGTACAATTTGCTCTCGAAGGTATGGTTCGTCGTCAATTGGCTCCGAATAAATTATGCTTTTCAGATAAGCCCGCAAGTGAAATTCTAGGTTTAGGGGATTGAAATCTGACGATCTTGAAGGCCAAATGTTAGGTCCTCCTTGTCCCACCCAACATTGCTTAAACTTATTTAAATGTTGTCTAACTTCCCTGGATGGGTGTTATGGAAAGTTATTACCCCTTATGAGTGATGAATATTTTTATTTCATTACATTGCTTTTCACAGAAATGCACTTTTATCGCCGTATTCATTAAATAAAACTTAATGTATTGCCATAAAATTAATTTTTCCCTGAGAAGTGCACTAAAATTTTCAGTTCAAATATCTGGAAAACGGTTCGGTCTATCGATTTAAAGCAAGAGTACCTTTTTTTATTGAAAATCACTCCTCATCCCCGCCAAGACTAACACATATGAGTTGTACAGCAATTTCATTCTAACGCCATCTAATTCACCGTTAGGAGCTGTTACGTGAGCTTCTTCAATTCGACTGTATATTAGTGTCCAAAGGAGAACATAAAATTGGTAAAAATTATTATAATAAAGCTCAGTGTATTAGGTAGAGCCTTATATTCAGTAATTGCGATAAATCGTCGTAGATTACTCACTACTACTATCATCTATAAGGCATTCCTCTATGCTTACTTTCGTAAAATTATCCAAATCCAAATCAAACATTCCACCAGCAGATAACGTCTCTACTTTGTTGGCTCTATTAATGACCATAACGCAAGCCCTTCTGAATTTGGGTTGTGTTTTGCTCCACCAGTTCACGTTGTATACAGCACTTGATATATTTTCACTCTGCAGATTAGGAATTTTACAATATACGATACTATCAAGTGCTAAGTGTTTACCTGAGCTGTTAAAAAACTTCCTGCCCCGCAGTAGAAGAATAACTGAAAAGCGTAGGTGAACACAAATAATCCATATTTGATAGAAGTGGTCAGGCTTGGCGGATATCTGTATAACGTATTTCTGTACTTGAGCCACTTAATTTGTATTATGCACACTTATGATGGTAATTATTTAATATATTTTATATATAGAGTGGTTCAATCACAGTTAAGCTGCCACTATATATCGATTGAGCTATAGACGATGGGTCAGCTAAGTTGTCCTCCCTTAAAAGTAGTTGACGTAACCCAACATACACACAGCATGGCAAACAAAACTACCTTTCCTCTAATTTGATTGAATTGATTTCAATGTCGTCTACGTATCAAACTAATAAGTTGAGCTTTCGATTTGCTTAAATTTTAAGCAAAATAGTTTTAAATAACAAGAAACTAGATTCGCTGCTTATTTTTGACGAATGCCGCGGAAATGCGGCGGCAGCCCGCAATTTATATTGTAAGCTCTTTCCAACTAGAAGAGTACCGCCTAAAAAGTATTTAGACCCTTAAAACTTCTTCAAGAAACGTTAATTCTAGAAGATACAAGTCCACAACGAATACCAACATGTAAAATAAACTAACAGTGTTAGAGGCAGTGAATGAAAATGACCCTGTAAGTCCAAAATATCTAAGTACAAATATGGGGAATGGATTTCATCCGTATCGCGTTGGTTTAGTCATTAGTGCACGAACTGCACGAAAATAAAACCCAGAGAAGACTTCAGTTTTATAATTCTTATTTAAATCAACAAATTAGTTTTGTCCATCCTTTTTAAATTGTGTATTGTTTATCGATGAGGTAAAATTATTAAACAATGATGAAGTGAATAGGCATGATTTGCATTATACACCATCTTCCCCAGCATCTAAATATACCATCTCTGGATGTACGCCTTTCCAAGTTGTGGCCATGTTATTCGATTTGCCGTCGCTCTCATCTATTGTGTTCTTGCGACCTTGTTAATATCATATCTCCCTTTCGTTCGAGGTTTTCCGCTGTCTTTTCTTCCTGTCTTTGGCCTCCATTTGGTTACCTCCTTTCTTGATCTAAAACCTTATCGCAGCATTAGATGTCCCGCTCATTGCCATTTTAAGGTTGCGATGCGTCGTGCCTCTTTTTTCGTTTTATTACGAATCCAATCTATTGATTTTCTAACCTGCAGCCACACTGTCAACTTCGACATTAACATTGCTATTTGTGCAACTTCAATTGTTGTCATCATAGTTTCCGTAACGGGTACCTTACGTTGACGAGGCATATGTGAGTATTGGAAGAATGTATTGACTAAATACTCTAATTTTAAGGTGCTGCGGGTGAGTTGTCGACTTCAACACATTCCTTAGTTTCCCATAAGCAGCCCAAGCTAATATTATCCTCCTTCTAACTTCTGCTGCCTCAGTATCCGCCCTAAAAGTAGGTATTTTATATATATATATATATATATATTGCTGTGTTACAACATGCTCTATTTGAGAAATCTTAACCTCTTGCTAAATCTAATAAAGCTAATTTAAACTACCTTGTATAAAATAAATTGTTTTATCACACATAAATTGAGTACGTGGTAAATATTTGCTTCCGATCTTGGAATTTGGTCCTTCGTTTCTGCATAACTTGACTTCTAGGTTTCAAAACAGGTTGTTTTGTTGATCTTCATCTTTAGGAAAGCATAGAGGATACTTTTCAACCTTATCTGTGCATTAGGGTGGAGCGAGATTTTTTCTTCTCTCAAATTGATTTTCCTATATTCTCGAAAGTTGTGTAAGTAAACAAGAAGTATTTTTGTATTTTTTTATATTTTCTTCCAATTATCCCCTCCACCGCCACAGAGCCCCAGTTATTTTTTTCAATTTTATAGCTTTGTGGCGGTGGAAAACGTTTTCCGATTCTCTTTTTCCATAATTAAAAAATGTTTGTTTCTCATGTCATGAACAGTCAGACGGGTTGAATTTCTAAAAATTGATTTTTCTTGCCCCTCCACTAATCTCCTACTATGCGATCTGCCGACCCGTGCCAAGTGTCGAATGATTTGTGTCAACTTGTTCAGTACGGAGTTCATAACCATTAACCAACCACGTCAGGTGCATGCTATATGATGTCCAAACGCCAAAAACTAAACTAAAAGTTTGGAGCAAACAAACATCAATCGAAATACTCTTGTATCTGAAACATTAGAGGCCGTTGCAAGAAAAGTGGAAGAAATCTGGAACAATGCCGCTATTCCAATATTGAGTCATCAGAGAATCGTATCACTAATCAGAGATTATCAACTGAAGCGGAAAAATCTACTAAAGCCGTATAAGCAAAGAAGTAACGTTGCTAGCTATAAATCGCAATTAGAAGTCTTCGCCGCCAGCAGCAAAACTGTATTCGATTTTGCAGCTTGTAAGTGCAAGAGTTTTAATGCATGTGTCTGTGACAAACAATACAAGGTAAGCCTCTTCCTTTAGTCTTCATTTAAAAAATAAAAGATGATAATTATCAAATCAAACGCTGTCATTACATCAATACTCGATACATTTCTACCACGACTTAATTAAAATGAAATTTTCAGGTTCCTAAGAAAGAGCGATTGTTTCTCGAAGATCAAAGAGGGCCAAGGGAGATGATGATCGGTTCTGTTGATTACAAAGATGTCCGACAACAGACGATGCGGGAAGCGAGGATGGCTACAGCTGAGTCAAGTACGAGAAAAATTGCTGAAAATCAAGGACCGAGTACTTCTTCCACTGCCACAAAACAGCGTTCAGTTCAAGATATTGAATCTGACAGCTCTGATGCAGCTTCTCCAATGCAAGATCCTCCTGTTTCTTTGCCGGCTTCTATTCCAAGTACTTCTTACACAAAAAATCGAAATACAAGTAAACTCCCAATGTTGGCGGAAACTCTAGACCGATACAGTGTTTCAGACAGAGCCGGGGCAGCCATAGCTTCGGCTGTATTGCAAGACTTTAGCATCATTAAAACGATAGAAGTATAATTGATCGACACAAAGTAAGAAGAGCCAGGGACAAAAAGCGTTGTGAATTACAATCGGAGTCCAATCAACTCACTATTCGTGGTCTTTACTTTGACGGACGTAAAGATATAAAACTCTAACTATGAGTGAAAATCGAAGAAGAACCGTAATAGAGGAACATATATCACTAATTGAAGAATCTGGTTCTAAATATATCGCCTACATCACACCTGCTTCTGAAACAGCCTCGTCGATTTTGGAATCCTTGCTAGAGTTTCTGCACACAGCACATGTTTCTCTGAACAGCTTGGAAGCACTGGGTTGCGATGGAACCAATACTAATACTGGAAATAAAAAAGGGGTCATCACTTCATTCGAAAAAGAAATCGAAAGACCATTACAATGGTTAGTTTGCCAATTACACGCAAACGAACTCCCTTTGCGGCATTTCATGCAACATCTAGATGGAGTTACTTCCGGTCCTCGAGGCTTTTCAGGACCTATCGGGATACAGTTGCAAAGCTGTCAGAATCTTCCAGTCATCAACTTCTCGAGGATTGAGTCTGCACTTCCTGTAATTGATAGCAACATTTTGAGCACAGACCAGAAATATTTATACGATATTTGTACTCTTGTGGCAAGCGGAACTCATTCTGAAGGACTACCCAACGAGATCCTGGAAAGATGGTTCATTCCCGGTGGCTCACTACCGCCAACCGGATTCTCCGCTTATATGTTGCTACTGAAATCCCCTCACAGAACTTGATAGCATTGGCAAGATTCGTTGCGACAGTTTATGCACCAATGTGGTTTACGATAAAAGTACAGAGTTCATGCACCAAACGAGCAAAACATCTCTTTCAAACTATTCAACTAGCCAATTATCTACCAGACGAGCTGCAACATGTTGTTTTCGAGACGATTTAAATGAATGGGTACTTTGGCCATCCAGAGAATATTCTTCTCTGTATGCTTTGGGATGATCGCAAGCACATCACATACCTTGCTTATCAGAGGATCATTAAAGCCAGGAACGCATCGGACGACTCAACGGTTAGAATATTCAAAATTCCAAGCTTCAATTATGGGGCCAACGAATATTACGAACTGGTTGACTGCCAAGAGATTCTATGGACTGAACCACCAATGACAAGTCGTTTTTCTCTGGAACAGTTGAAAAACCATATCAAAGACCCAGAATCCTCTGATCTCTCATATATCAAGGAACTACCTTGCCACACGCAGGCTGTTGAGAGAGCTGTGAAAATTGTGACTGAGGCATCCCTTGCTGTCTGTGGTAGAGAAAGAAGAGACGGAATCATCAGAAACAAGTTGGAATCCCGATCGAAGATGCCTAAATTCGAAACAAAACAGAACTTCAAGTTGCATTAAATTATTTTACGTTCATGTTTTTTTTTTGTTTATGTTTGTTTATGTAAGTTTTTTGTTATTTGATTTAAGAATTATCATTTCATTTATAATCAGACTGTCAGTTTTCTTTGATGTGAGCATTAGTATGATCTCAAAACTGAAAATAATAAATATTTAAATAATTGAGAATTTTGATTGCCTTGTGGCGGTGGAAAATAAAATTAAATTGAAAAAAAAAGAAATTGTGGAAAGTTTCTTCTCATTATCCACATCTTTCGATAACACAGGCGTTTTGAAAAAAAAAGAAAAAAGAAATTGTGAATAATATCGCTCCACCCTACTGTGCATTCTTGAGTTGTAATTTGACAAAAATTAGTAAAAACATAATGGTTTAGGCAGCTTCTTATAATAATGTAAATTTGGGAATTTAATACTTTCTTTTAGAGAAAAATTTGTTTGTAATAATGTTCTTATGTATGTAAAGCAGGTTTGTGTTAATTTTGATTAACTTTGAATATGTTTATAATAATTTATTTATAATTTATAAAATTTAATTGTCAACTTTCTTATGCTTTATTAGAAATGGGTCGTTTGAGGTATCAATATTTGAGGCCATTTGCAAGGAACATATGGTGTTTTCCTTTTTTGTGTAACTTTAATTATTATAAGAAAGTTATTGTAGTTTATAGGATTTTGTAATTATTTTAGTTAATTTAGATATGCAATTTGATTGGTGGAAGCCCTCGGGGTTGACATAAAAAATTGAAAATGTTGCTCCGTATAATAGCAATGGAAAATATTTTGTGAAAATCTTTGTTAAAAAACAGGTTAGTTGCATTTTATCCTTCAACGAGGAAGTACGTTCTTCTTGCAGCTCGCAAATAATGACAAGTTATGTTATAAGTTTGTGTATTTAAGTGAATAAATGTTTTTTCGCCTTTTATCTTCGATATAAAGTGTTATTTCCCTCTGCCTATGTGAAATTTAAAATTTTACCTAGAAAATTAGAATTTTTTGCAAGATTTGAAAGTTGGTGTGGGTTTGATCCTCATTTGTTTTAAGAAGTGTCATTCGTTAGTGTGCTGTTTCAATTTGACGTCCATATCCACATTTATTCGCGGAAATGCTACGGACAAAGAAATTGCCGTTCCACCGACTGTGAGCCTACGCGATATGAAGAGAAGATTGCCGCTAAGCGCGCCACATTTGAATCATTTGAAAATTAGGTACGAGGTTTAAGTGCCAATAAAACAATAAAAGAATTGATAAATAAATCCTCGAAGTTGTTTATTGTATTTAACTTGGTGTGACAAATTGGATTTATAAATTTCTTATAAAGAGAAAGCACAGATAATTGTGATTTAACTTTGATAATTGAAATAGTAAATTGATTTTCCCTATCTTTTCTTCTGTTGTGTATGTTTGTTGCCAGCTAGAAAAGTGATATAGAACGACTAATTGTAGCAGCATCCCTGACATCAACTTAAAAGGTTTGTGAGAATATTTAACTTGCGTTGGTTAAACAATTTATAAATTTGTGTATTTATGTTTAATATCCATCTAGGAAAGGATATCTTGTTTGAGAGTTTAATTTTGTTTATGGAGCCCAACATAGTAAGTTTAATCAACTACCATTTCATTTACTAAATCACAATTCAATTTGCTTGTATAATAATTTATTTTTATTGGTAAAACTTTAAAGTACAAAGTAAAAATAATATAAGAGGGGATCACGTCAACCCCTTCTATCAAGTCGTTGTCGAGACAAGTGGATGCTACATATTTTAAAGTCATCGTTTGCCATAATCTTTCTTTTTGAGGTATTAACTTTTTATCGGGGCTTTTTTCTTTTTGCAAAATTATTATCTTCTTCATCAAATCTTTTACATTATTTGTTAATAGAATGTTATCGTCAGTGAATCGTAATTTAGACAGTTATTCTCCGTCGATATTAATTCGTAGGTTCTTTCAAATTCAATATAAGAGTGTGTTAGTAGATGGAGATATTTTTGAACATTTATTGAATTTCCTAATGACCTTGTTATTTATTTTTTGTCGTTTTTCACTTGTTTAGTTTTTATTATACATAGTACGGTTGTCTAATCGATGATTTTCTTGTTAAGCAATACTACTACTACTAATATACTTAGTATTAGTACAACCCTTACTTATTACAGTACTATATCAACTTGACAGAAAGAAACTGTAAACAATTTATTTGCTATAAAAAATTCAATAACCTCAGTTGCTATAGTACACGTATGTTGGGCTGCGCCAACGACTTTTAAGAGTCTAGAACTTAGCTGGCCCACCCTGTATATTGGCATGTTTCAAAATTCAGTTCAATTAACGATTGTTAATGATTTTGTTTAAACTAGACACGAAAACTTACCCGCTAGCGATGATGCATAACAAACCACTACACATGATGGTCATATCGAAAAAGAAAACATTTAATAACAACATCGCATACATTTCTTTTATATCTTTAATTGTTCTGGAAAATAATTAATTCGACAATTTTATTATAAATCGCTAAAACACTTACCCCAGAGTTAAATTATGATGATCTATTATTTTGAACAACTCGAATAAACTTTCATCCGAGTCAGCTTCAGAATCATCACTTATTGGTATAGTTTCAAACCCTTTCCTTAGAAGTTTCAATTCACAGGCAGCGTTAACGACTAGAGACACAAATAAGAAGTCGAAACCTACTATAACAATGATTGACGCAGACACCGCGCCGATGTAAAGTGCAAATGTCAATTCGTAGTTAGGGGACTGATATGAATCAGCGAAGTACGAAGAAACTGGCAGTTTTCTAACAGAACTAGTCAAAGCTTGGACAAAGTACAATATGGCTGTTATAGATAAAAAAGCTGAAAACCACTTAAAATACGTTCTAACAAGCTTGTGAATTAATTCAATCTTGATTTGTGATTGTAAACCATACATATTAGATGCCCAAAATTGATTCATGTTGTCGAATATCGTGTTCAATCTTCCACGATATAGTACCAGGGTAAAAGACTTAATAAGTACCTGAAATTTATTCTATTTAAAATTTTATACTAAAAATGAATCGCAGATAGTGTTATACTTAATGATGTCAAATTAATAAAATATCGAACAACATATATTATCTGAGTAAAGCGTAAGTGATCAATTCATTACTACGTCTAATAATTTTGAGGTGTCACAATTTATTAGTAACCTAATGAAAAAGGCTGCCTTTTACAATGGCAAATCATTATTTAAACCAAGAAGTACCTGATAAATCACAATAGTTACAGTTATGTCGTCCATGGCGCTTGACCATTTCCAATTAAAGAGTAAATTAAGTAAACAGTCGCAAAAGATAGCTATAATCATTAATAATGTAACAGAGGCTCTAAATTTACTGAACTTATTTTGTTTGACTGCATCCAGACCAATTATATTCAACAGTCGTAAGGACTCTTTTATCAAGGGTCTTGACTTCATAGTGTTTCTGCATGGGCCTCAAAAACTTTTATGAAATATTCTACTAGGAGTATCTGTAATTCGCTTTCAAAATTAAATAATTATGTGAGTTCTTTGAAAGTATTACAGCTATTTAGTCAAATTAAGGATAAATACTTCAGCGATTATCTCTGTAGGCATATATAATTAGCAACTTCAATGTACTTTTCTTTCCGTGTTCAGAAACTATCGACTCTTATTTATTAGACCTTGTGTTATTTCAAGTTGCCACGCACAAATTATATTTTTTAAGTTATTGATAGTATGGGCAACTCTTTCTGTCGACTGATGAATGTAAGGGATATTCATAGATGGAGCATCGGCATTCAGGATTTAACGATTGTTTCTTGGGTGGTAGAAAGGAGAGCACACGTGTTCAAGTTTAGACGTCACTGTTGATTGAATGCCATCATATTACGTTTAATGCCAGTAGTGCAAACATTTTCACTTGACTTTGCCTATCTGTGGAATTAGTAGCTGTGACTTTATAATTTGTAAGCTGATTTATTGGTTCAACTACACTTTCTGTCGAAGCCACCGAATAAAACGAGCAGCATCGGAAGCGACATTTTGGCTTTTATAGTAGCAGATGAGCCGTTTTAGTCGTCCTAACTACTAAAATAAGAAACGTTATAAAACAAACTGGCAATTATTGTTGTAGATACTATGCACCGTGTTCTTGAATAATTGTCGAGATTTCAAAATTGTTTAATTTCTGATAACGGCGGTAACTAAGAACAAACTTTACATAGAATCAAAGAGCCGCTGTATGAATTTTTGCCGTGTACATTACAAGTGTTTAATTTGGGGCACCATTCATAATACGGCACACATGCAACCTGTAGTCTAAATCCTGTCATATTCCGTTTAGCATATCTGATGTGATAGATTCAACCGCCTCCATTTTGCGGTTCAACTCAGACAGGTTGGTAAGCAGTGGTGGCAGATACATACGATTTTTCACGTACTCCCATAGGAAGAAAGCTCATAGTGTTAGGTCGGGGACCATGGAAGCGATCGGGACTGATGCATATCCTGCGCACCGGCATGTCCTATTCACAGTCGGGCAACCACATCGTTCGACCATTCTCGCACGTTGCGAATAAAATGTGGGAGAACACCATCTTGCTGTTTCAAGCATTTTTAGTTCACGGCTCACAAACATTTTAGGACTTTGTAAGAAAACGGCTTTAATATTGTGCGACACGCGTAGAGGTACTGAAATTTTTCTGTTACAAATACAATCTGTTGATACCCTCGACGAATGTTGTTGTTTATTTATGTATTATGTACCTACATTTAAGTTATTATGATTGAGTAAATTTCCGAAATAAACCGTTGCATAGAGTCGGGACTGGTTTGTGATAGTCTAGCCAATTACGTGATTTTAAAGCTGTATTAACTATTTTTTTCCACTCCAGTCGCATTGGTTAGTGTAGTAGCTTTTGAAGCTTTTGCCATTTCTATTTGTGTTTTGTTATATATAATTTTGGTAATGTTTAATTGATTTAGAGTGTTAAAATTATAAGTTTTTTATTAATCCATTTAATTTAATGTACTAAAAATGGGTAATTTTATGTAAATATTTGTTCGCTTATTAAGCATCTGATTATATCAATCTGGGGTACCTACATGTGTGTAATATTTTGGAGAACAAGAAATGAATTCAGTTTTATAGCAATTTAAAATAATTTAGAAGTTATTTGTAAAATTAATTAGGTTTTGCAACGGCAGTGGTAGTATTAACGAAATCGCTATTTAGAAGTTGTAGGTGTTAGTAGATTTGATGATAGTGTAAGTAGCACTTTATGTAATTCTTAATCAATTTTAACACCATAGATATAGGTACAACTGATTGAAATACAGCAATGTCAGTAACTTAAAAACATTGACACGACATATTGCAATTACATTATTCAATATACGCGTAACTAAATTAATAACTTCATAAATTTCCCTTCTTTCTCTCTAGCCGTCATTCGTCCATTGCTGAACAAAGGCCTCCCCCATTCGTTTCCAGTTTTCCCTCTCCTGCGTGCTATTTTATAGATTTATTGCAGCTAATTACGTTTTTGTGTTTTTAAAAATCCAGCTTGTATTTTACTTAATCATTGATTGCAACGTCTACATAGATTATTTCCTAAATCTGTAAATAATTCAGGATTATTGAATAGAATAGCATCTTTCAATGCGACATGACTTCAAGCCGTAATAATTACATTTATAACAATTTATTATAATTTAAAAAAATTAATATTAAGAGTACTTATTATCACGTTGGAATTATCTGTGATAGACAGAAAACCTGTCACTAAATCAATAATACTTAAAAACTGCATATGAGAAATGTATGCGCTGATACACGTAGCACATTCCGCACCCGACTGCCACTTTAACTCGGTTTAAGGTAGTTACTGCAGTGGTGTACTAGCCCAGGGGATCCACGGGTTTGAGGCCTTTCGGAGCCACCGAGGTAGCAACATGTTAGCGTGGATTTTCGATCATTCATTTAAGTGATGACTGCGCGGATTGTTGTATGTCTTTGAATACTGCATGACAAGTACTTGCACTTGTCCGCCATGCTGCTCCGTACTAAATCAGTAATGAAACTCATGAATATCGCTTACAAAAACTGATAGGTCCTGGGTTGCTAACTTTTCAACTATTCTGTAAATACTATTAGTAAGACCACACATTTGTTGAAAACACGCAGTAACTACGTTTATAGGTTATCTCATTATATCATATAATTTACTGAGAAGTAGCTTCTTCATACGTGATACATCTACACAAGATGCTTATCGAATCTTCCATTTTATATTCATTTTATAATTTACTGTTAACACTAAAAGACCCTTTATCTGCTTTAGAATTTTGAATGTCGGTACATGCAGCGGCATTCTCTTTAATTAACGGTTTAGACCGCTAACAACTATATTTCCTAATTCTTTTAGTGACGTTCTATGTCTGCTACCTTTTTAAGTACCTTAGCTGATATACACTGTGTCCTGTGTTTAACTTTTTGAATTTGATGGATTCAAGAGTAGTGAAAATAAAACACTTTAATTTTAAACTGTTTAATGCATATACGACGTTGCACCTTACATAGACATAATGAGAATGGCAAATAATAACACATGGCCAATTCGCAATGTGCAGCAAAGAGGGCCATCCCACAAGTGCACAATCTAAACAAAGAGGTGGCACCACCAACAGTATTCAGCACCCCACAAACAAAGTAAACATATCCCAAATAAACATAATAAATTGAACATACCGCCCCCTTTGACAAATCTAGGGATTTTCAACGGCAGTTACAAATAACCAATATATAAAGAAATAAACACAATGAGTGGTGTGAATAAAAACTGAGTTTAAACTCGGAGTATATACTCTTGAGCATAAGCATGAAGTCTGAGCTTATACTCCATTTCGTAAGAATAAAAAAGACTTCGGTTTGATGAGTACATACTCCTAGTACATAAAGTAGATACTCAAAATTATATTTTGCTTGCCACCTTTCTTTCGCCTCTATTATATCAGCAGGACTGCGGGGAAATTTGATCCACCGTTCACTTTGCTGAATTATCTTATTAGCCACTTCCGACACAATTTTGGACACCGAAGTTTGGTGAACACCAACATCTTCGCCTACTCCTGCCTGAAACCCCGGGTCACCCACGTATCTTAAAAGTATTTTAATTTTGTCTTTGTTGGATACTACACCACCTCTTCTTTCTCCAGACTCTTCACCCAAAAAGTGATTTGATAACCACTCCACATTTTCTTTACTAAACCGGTACAACGTTTTAAAGTCCCGATCACACGTATTTCTTCTAGCTTTGTAACATTTTTCCGAGCGCAAGTTAAGATTGAAGAACTCAGCCATAGCTCTGCCTTCTACCGCGGGCAAATTGGTACTGAAGTAACTGAAGAAAAAAGTTTAGTCTACTGCATAGCAGACTCCAAAAATATGGAGTAGATTCTCCTCCCGAAGAGCATGAACAATTTTTTATTCATACCAAAAGGGAGAATTTACTCACACCAAATTATACATAAGAGTACCTACTCAGCCGAAATATCTGCTCCTAGTTTTTATTCATACCACGTGGAGTATTTACTCCAAACTTTGGAGTATAAACTAAATGCTCACTTTTATTCTGAAATAATTCTATCGGCTCGTAATAGAATTAATTCCCCAGGTAGCTCATAAGCCAAGGTTCTAATACTGTAACACAAGAAACTGTACACAAGAAATAACTATAATAAAGCTTTTATTGCCTATAAGTCATAAAACTAAATAAAATGTGTATTATTTGAAAATTAAAATTAATTATGCCCTATACGGTATATAAAACAAATTTAAACGAATTCTGGGAAGGTCTGGTGATGTTGAATTGGCTGCCCTGGATTGGTTTGACAGCTGTAGCTCGGCCGACCGGGTCAAGATGTCTGCCGTTATGTACTCGTTTCCTAGATGTAACAAAGTAAGATTTTTATTATTAAACAACAATGTACAGTTCTTGTGACCGGATAATCTGGGAGCCACGGATTCTCCTTAACTCCTTGGATGTACTGGAAATTATTTACATAAATACAGGTAAGTCAGGTTAAAATAAAACTGTAACTAGGTCAAACTAAAATTGACCTACTTTTCGCACAAAGTTACGAAATTAAAGAAAATATAATTCTGCAAAAAGATCAGGTATCTGGACTCGTCCGCTGTCTACCTAAAATTCTGGGATTTAAATTAATATTTATGAAACGGTGTCTGGTAAGTTTAGTAAATAAATAAACAAATAAAATAATTTCTCGTAGATCTGGTTTCACTTTGCTCAGGTACCTGTTAAAATAAAATTTATTTTAAGATAGCCTTCGGCAGGAAAATGATTAATAATTCTGGGAAGTAGAAATTTACGTAAAGGACACCTCCACGTAATTATGGACGGAAAATAGCTTCTTCACAGAGTATGACTCCGCGTTTCTGCTAAGGAGGTCGAATCGGATTTAGTTTCTTCACAGAGAACGACTCCGCGCTTTAACTAAAGGAAAATAGAAATTCAGTAAAGGGACACCTCCACTTATTTCTGGACGGAAAATAGCTTCTTCACAGAGAATAACTCCGCGTTTCGGCTACGGAGATCGAATCAAGAACTAGCTTCTTCACAGAGTATGACTCCGCGTTTCGGCTAAGGGAAATCTGTTCCGCGTAGAGCACTACTCCACGTTTTACAGGTTTAAGAAGGTTCAGGAAGATTCAGGTAGTGATTCTGGGAAAATCTCTCTGGGAATTAAATTTTTGGCCGGAGCGTCCGCTTTTATACCCGGGCTGTCTGTTGATTAAAGTTCGGCGGAGCTCGATCGAACGGAGATCCGCTGGGGGAAAGCGATCGGCTGCTGTACTGGTAACGACACCCGCGCTCTAACACTGAATTAACCTACATATAATTTTATTAAACAAAATTTACATCTTGTAGGCCGGAACTTCGTTACAATTCATACCACCCAATATGAATGCTTAAATAAAAACGCATGTAATTGATAAAGCACAAGCTAACTAAATATTGCACTCAACAAAAATGATTGAGCAAATATGCACTCACTAAATGTCTATGGGCAATAGACACAATTTTGGAAATGCACGACGAATGATGCCTTGTGAGGTTTTGACTGTTGTCACTCGAGACACCTCATCGCGTCCTGGATAGACGTCAATTATTCTCCCCAAATGCCATCGTGAAGGCGGCAACCCATCTTCTTTGATTAGCACGAGCTGATTTTTCTCAAGCGACCCTGAGCTACTGGACCATTTGGTTCGTAGTTATAACTCGCTAAAGTACTCCTTGTGCCATCTCTTCCAGAAGTGTTGGAGAAATTGCTGAACCCTTTCGAATTGACTCAATCGTGATGTTGGTGTGGCTGTTAACTCCGAATCAGGAACAGAGACCATCGATCTCCCAATCAAAAAATGAGCAGGGGTTAAAGGTGTGAGGTCAGCAGGATCATTTGAAAGAGGAGACAAAGGACGCGAATTCAAAACTGATTCTATTTGAGTTAGTAAAGTTATCATTTCTTCATAAGTGAATCAGGCGTGGCCACCTACCCCTCTTAAATGATATTTGATACTTTTGACACCCGCTTTGCTTAACCCATTCATATGTGGGGCATAAGGCGGATTAAAATGCCAATTTATATTGTACTCCGCTGCAGATTGAGCAATGCATTGATAATTTGACTTTAAAAACGTGCACAATTCCTTCAATTTAGTATTAGCACCAACAAAATTGGTTCCATTATCCGAATAAATCTTGGGCGGTTTACATTTGCGCGCAGCGAATCGTCTCAAAGCAGCTACAAAGGCATCTGTAGACAGATCCGATACTAGCTCTCTATGAATGGCTTTTGTAGCCAAACAAATAAAAAGGCAGTGTGACGCCTAGTTATACGACGGCGACAACAAAAAAAATAATTTTACACACACCAATTATCAAACATCAAATTCCTAAACAAGGTCCAGGTATCGAAGAAAGGGTTCGACCAGCTACAGTCGAACAAGGGTGGTTCGATGTAAGCTTAGGCGCCACCTGTTTAAAAAAACCCTTTCTTCCTCGAAGATAACTTTGGGTAAACAGGAACCTTCCTGGATGCGAACTTACCTTTCTTGGTAATTTTAAACTTATCGTTCAAGACAGAATAAAACACAATTGTAATATACAGTTCCCAAAAATATAATAATCCAGCAAAATTAGTCAATACAAAAGTATATACGTATGAAGCATAAAAACGTTACAAAAAAAGAAAAATCAGGATCACAACCCCGAGTTATATATATATGTTCATTAATTTACATTCATTAACCAACATGAACGGACCACAGTACGTATTTCTCTGATTTAATCTTTAATTTAGAGCTGAAACCAAAATTGCTAGGGAAAACAATCATGCGTAGATCAGTTAAACTAGGAAGCGTTAATCCACTTCAAAAATGCTAAACAAACCTCCGATTTCACGTCTAGAGTCGAATATTCGAGGCCTCGCATACACAAAACCAGATTAATTACCCAAAATAAATGGTATATACGCACGGATAATTATAAATATACGCAAAATTCCCCCTTTTGTTTGAACTTTAAATCAGAAAGTTAATCTCGTAATCTGTCGACCATTTAACAAATTTCCAAAATACATAAAGTTATTTTAATCTGAACAGGAATTTCTCCAATTACAATATTGAACTTAATAACAAAATAGTCGAGTCTTTATTATGTTTCCACAAAATATGCCTACGCAAATAAAACGAGTTGAATTATTCGTCTTTCAATGGTTATCGAAGTTTCGTTGTCATATCAACCAATGCAGGTAAGTGGAAAAAAAGAGTTTCTAACCAATCTTGAGCGTCGCTGTCTTCATTCAATGGACTCGCTTACCGCAAATCTGCTTCTCGGCCATACAACGCGAATACAGGTGTCTGGAAATTATTGGGTTGAACGTCATAACTGCGATCTATTTTCGGATGATTCAACTCTTCCAACTGCTAATTGCTTGCCTAAATAAATTCAACTGTCTTAGAAAAAGAACAAGTGGAATAAGGACCTTGTTTAGCTTACCAAAAGATGTAAAATTGGCAGAAGAAAAACTCTCCACAATACACAAAAATTAGGAAACACTCCCAGGGAAGAATTTGCTATCACACAACAGTGTTTAAACTTCCCCTAAACCTTAAAATTTACAAATTGGAAAACTTCCATGTCATAACGACCTTAATTAAAAATTCAAGTCTGCACTTGTCGAGAATTGAAAGCGTTCTGTCTAAACAGTTGACTGCGGTCTAAAATCCGAGAATTTACTATCGATAGGCACATCACCAAAAATGAGAACAAATTATTTGAATCGAAGCTCGAAACATGCCGCTCAAACGTTGAAAAGGAAACACTCCTGATATACACCACGCGTCAGAAATCACACGTTACAGCAGATATAACATTTATTAGTTTTTGCTCCTCGGCCTTTTCTATCTTTAATGGTAAATGGTCCAGCAAAATCAGTACCCACTACGTCGAAAGGAAAATTTTTTGAAATCCTTTCTTTAGGCAAGGAGCCTAATATTGGCTGAACTGTTTTCGGGGATGCGCGAAAACAACGCACATAGGAATGTACTACCCTTTTTGCCACACATTTTCCCCGTGTGAGCCAATATTTCTCTCGAATAGATGCAATTAGTAATTGCGGACCAGCATGCAACAATCGACGGTGCTCATACTCTACAAGTAGTTTTGTTAGAATATGAGATCCGTCCAAAATAATAGGGTGAATTTTGTTAAAATTATAATTGGAGTTTTGTAAGCGACCGCCTACCCGTATGACACCATCATTGTCTACAAACGGTGTGAGATTCAAAATTTTACTCTTGGTATTGATTTGTTTCCCTTGTTGCAGATCTTTTAATTCAAAAGGAAATGATTCCCATTGTGCGAATTTGATCAAAATCATTCGCACATGATTAATCTCTTCGACAGTGAAAAAAGAAGAACGACGCATGTCCTTTGTAGTCGACGCATTATGAATAAAACGAAAGCAATATGCAATAACCCTTTCCAACTTTGATAAGTCAGAAAATCGTTCGAAAGGAAACATGAATTTTTTAATTGCTATAAAGGTCGTTACATTATTTTTTAATTCTGGGAGATTTTCCTCTATTTGCGTGAAATTTGGCCAAAATGAGTCAATTAAGAGCAAAAATCTAGGTCCATTCCACCATAGCGCGCAGTTTTCCATTTGCGAAGGTGAAAAACCCCGCGAGAGCAGATCTGAGGGATTTGCCGCAGTAGGAACGTTAGTCCATGTAGCACTAGTAGTCAAGTTTTGAATTTCGGTTACTCTATGAGCAACGAAAGTCTTCAATAAGTGTGGAGCTGTATTTATCCAACCTAAAATGATCGTTGAATCAGTTCACAGAAGCAAGAAGCTGATTGCAAATTTAAGGATTTTATCACACTGCTAACTAAACGCGCAAGCAGCAGTGCTTCGCAGAGTTCCAATTTGGGTATTGTTATGGATTTTAATGGAGCAACCTTTGCCTTAGAGCATAAAAGGTGACATAAGATCTCACCGTTTGCATTTATAGAGCGCACATAAATAGAAGCTCCCTGTGCTTGGGAGCTTGCGTCTGAAAAACCATGTATTTGTAGTAAATTGTAATCTCGATAAATCACGCGACGGGGAATCTTTATATTATTTAGCTTTATTAGATAAGTGTGAAATTGCATCCACCTTTGATATATATCTAACGGAATTGATTCATCCCAATGTAATTTTGGTATTTGGTATTATAGTACAAGGGCTTAAAAGACCAAGGGGATCAAAGATTACTACTGCGTGATTCTGGTATTGCTTGCTTGCTTTGAAAGAGCGAGATCT
The DNA here is from genome assembly GCA_014611495.1 of Limonius californicus. Classification (NCBI taxonomy): domain Eukaryota; kingdom Metazoa; phylum Arthropoda; class Insecta; order Coleoptera; family Elateridae; genus Limonius; species Limonius californicus. The sequence continues at coordinate 10,849 of JABXWE010010298.1, read as the reverse complement.
AGGACGCGGTTTTCCATGCATCTCTATGCACTTAGGCCATATGGCCCATTGTACACCCTAACTAATAATTTTGCCTATCTGCAGTAATTCCAACTCCAGTAGTGATTTTTAACGTGTCACACATCGCAGTGGCACGGGACCTACGGCTTTACTTCTTATCCGACAGAAGGCGCATTTTCAGATTTTTCCCGGCTAGAAAAATCTCGCCGACCTCAGCCAAGTTTGAACCCGCGTCCCTTGGATCTAAAGGTAAACGCGCTAACCACTAGACCACCGAGGCCGGCGATTCTGGTATTACGAAAATTAAATTGTCTGAATTAGCCTGCCATGACAGACGTTTTTGTGAAATCACGTTCGCAAAGGTTTATAAAATTTGGATGCACATCTGAAGATTTGACATCTTTGAGAATACGTGGATCGTTTGAAATCCACTTGCAAATACGGAAGCATCCAGTAGAAAGGATCCCAGGCAAATTCTCGCAAATTGATTTGGCAAGCTCTATATCATCGCAGCCTGTCAAGAGGTCGTCCACGTAAAAATCATTGCAAATAATGTTAGAAATTACGGGATTATATTCTCGGCATTCAATTCCCAACTGATATAGACAACGAATCGCAAGAAAGCTAGCAGCTGCGGTTCCGTAAGTTACGGTATTTAAGTCATTTGATTGGAATTCGCAGTCTGTGGATTCTCTCCACAGTATTCTCTGAAGAGATCTCTGTGATGGACAAATAAGCACTTGCCGATACATCTTCTCGATGTCGGCTGAAATAACGTATGCAAATGATCGAAATGATATAAGTATGGAGAATAAATCTCGCTGGATAGTGGGATCTATCATTTGCAAATCGTTAATTGAGTACCCACTGGTAGAGGGAGAAGAACCATTGAACACAACTCGCAGTTTAGTGCTCACGCTATCCTCCTTAAGGACGCAATGATGCGGTAAATAATATGCAGGATTCGAAGATTGAGGGGGTGACGGCGACAGGTGACCCAATTTGATGTATTCGCGCATAAAGGAAGTATACTTAATTCGCATGTTTGCATTGCTAGATAATCGTTTTTCGAGTTTTTAGGAGTCTGATAAGAATCGCCTAGCATAGAAGGAGGCCGTTTTAAAGGAAGCTGGACTATAAACCGTCCGTCAGAATCACGGGTGGTATTTGCAACGAAATGAGCTTCGCATTCGGTTTCTTCAACTGATAAAACCCTTTTAGGCGGAATTTCTTCAAGTTCCCAAAATTTAGATAGTTAATTTTGGATATTGGCAGAGAAATTACAACGTACTTTATTTTGTAAGGCAGAAATACTATAAATCGGACCGTCTAATACCCACCCAATTCTGGTTTTTTGTAACTTGGGTGGACCAGGCCCAAGTGAAATTTGACACACGCATAGCAATTCATAAAATCAGCCCGCTCCGAGCAGAATGTCAATGGGGCCGGGTTTCATAAATGACAGATCAGCTAATCTGATATTAGCTGGTATTTGCAAGTGCTCAACACTGATTTCTACATTTGGCAAAGAACTTGTGATTAAGGGTATTATCAAGCAAGCAATCTGTAATTTATATGGAGTATGGTTTCCGCTTAGGGAAACATTACATTCAAAATGGACATTTGTAGCAGAATCCATCAAACCAATCACCTTTATATGGGCAGGTTTTTTATCCAAGCTTAAACGGTTGAATAAATCTGAAGTTATATAATTGCTTTGACTGCCACAGTCAAGCAGGGCTCTAGCAAAATGCAATTTGCCTTCAATATCAGCTATTTTAACAATGGCTGTCGATAAAAGGACATTACTATGATTAGAAGCAAATGACGATAACGCAAGATTTGGTTCACATATTTCTGAATTGTTTGCGAAACCTTGAGTAGAGGATGAAGGTTGTGCGGCTTGTTTCATATAGATAAAATGTACCGTTTTCAAAAGAAACGCACCTAAACATTTCAATGTACTAATTTAATGCATTTTGTTGGTACATATTTTCAAGTTGTTATTTGTCAGTTGGACAATATTAAACCAGGTATTGTTGTTTTGCCGCGTTATTATCAAATGTATTAAGTGGTTGTTGTGTTATGTGTTTCTAATTTGTTCTTAAGGTTTCTGTTTATAAACATTTAGGATACGAAAAAAATCAGCTAGCAGCATGTGTAACAATTTTCAGCTTAATCCGCCATTTCGTTTTTTACTTCTTTGAAGTCCTTGTAATATCTTACGGAAGCACTTTTGTACTAAGGTATGTCTGGTTTTATCGGTCCCATTTGACTCAGGAAGCTGTGTCTCTTTACTTTCAGGACACCCTGTATAACATTTAATTACTATCGCTTATGGTAAGAATTGAATTCAATGTTATTTAGTAGTAATACGTTACCTGTGGTGGAACCTGAAGTTTTCAGCTCGCTTTAGTTTCCTGTCCGTGTGAGGTGTATGTTTGGTTGCATACGATTGGGATTTCGGTGCGCGCTTTGTGACCTTGTTGGATTTTGAATGTCTTTGGTTCCTGAAATTTAGGGAATTTTAAATAATTTTGTAAGTGTAGGTGTAAATTTGGGATTTCTGAGGCGGGGAAGTTTCCTGTTGAAAAGATTCTTGAAGACTTCCTTCTTGATTGTCACGGTGTGCAGCTGCTTTGCTAGTGATGTTAGGCTGATTAATGAAAGATTTATATATCTGCGAATATTTCGGATTCAGTTACTCATCCGGTTCTGAAAGAGAATTTCTGCATTATTTGGTTTAATATTTTGGTGGTTGAATAAATTCTCGAGGGTTTTATTGCCCGATTAAATACATTACCAGTACCCGTCTATTACGGTCGCCGCATGGTTTCGTGATAGTGAAACACGCTCTTGGGGCTGTATTTCTGAAGCTGCCTGTGGACCGCTTTCCTGTAGCCGATCTTCGTTATCTGGGATCCTCGACGAGAGAAGAGTTTGTCTGTTTCGGAAGTCGTATTCGATCTTCCTGAATTACCTGGCCGTTCCTGAAGAAGAAGTCATCTTTGTAAACCTGGGGAACGATAGCCTGCGGTATCGCTGTCATCAAGCCGTTTGGACACTCTCAGAAGCTCAGCTTAGACTTTATAACTTTGTTATCTTCGATCGTGGTTCTGGTTAATTGAAGGACGTGGGGTCTTCCACAATTTTTACTCGTGTATAACCTAGAAGAAGATCTGTCTGTGATTTTTTCGTCCGAGCATTGTGAATTAGAAATTTTGTATTTTAATCTTATATTTCGGTTATCACTGTGTTTAGCAACAAATTATTTAGTTCACTTACCGTTATTTATCAACCTGTGTAGCAGAAGTATTCACTTACGTCTGTGTTTTTGCATTGTTTACATTTTGCGGTCAGCTGATTTATTTACATTTCAATTTGTGCGTATTTTGCCATAGTGGATATTGTCTCGGCTGTTAAAAATTGGATATTTGGGATAAATTTTTGTTCAGTATAACTTTAATATTTATTTTACGAGAAAGGGGATGCGGATTTTGGTTTTATTTTGGGTCGCTACTCGAATTCCCGTTATTGCGTATCGGGTATCTAAACGCTGCATTGTACAAGGCCTTGCATAATTTTCCCCGGCGTGCGGAATCTTCGGATTGCGGTAATTTTAAAGTTTGGTAGTTTATTAACTTTGCATTTAGATCTGTTATGTAATTCAGATCAGTCATTTAGGGGTTTAATCCGCTGAAATGTTCCTCCTTGCTTTCTCACGTCATATTTAAGGAACGTATTTTTGTTCCTTTGGTTTGCCTCCCAAAATCTAATTTTATTTTAAACGTTGTAAGTTTATTTTAACGTTACAACTTGGGCTTCACCCAAGTGTGATTCAGTTGCGTTCATTGGATACAATTATATACAGGGTGTACCATTACATTGGTCATCTCTTTTCTATTTACGTTTATTGAACCTATTTACAGGGTGTATAATTTACATTGGATTTATATTATATTATATTTAATTTGTGGTTGAATTATATATAGGATGTTTGCAAATTAGTGACCAATATAATTATTTTCAGTTTATTACTTAACGTGTTGCGTTTTATTGTGTCTTGTTTCCTTGTTTATGTTTTTGTTGGAACCGTTGAAGTTCGTTCTGCGAGGTAAGAGTTTACCCTTATGTGGATTCGGTAAGGTAGGTCTGATTTATCGCTGCACGACGACTGGTGAAGTAGAATCCTGGCGCCCTTTGAAGATTGTTAGTTTGAAGGTCATTTTCACCCACCCCGTGTCGCAGACTGAGAGAGCCGTGGTGAAAACACCGATTCGTGCAGTGAGTTACCCGTGGGTAGAATATTTCGGTGTTTCCAAATTTGTTACCAGAAAGTGTGTTGGTCTTGTTGTTCCCGTGAACAAGTTTTTGGTAACACAGCTTTGACATGCCCTCCGAAGCGTGGCCGGTCGCTGTTTTGCACCACTGTGCTGGCCACCCATTGTAGTAGGGACCCGAGACTGTCTTACTTGACTTTGGTAACCATTTGACCGGCAACAGCAGCGACTGACTATGAGGCCGATTAATTTTTTTAATTAGCGAGATATTGTTGTGTTCGGGGATGCCCACACACACGTTTTCAGGTTTAAGTGCAGAATTCCAAGTTGAAAACTTAATATAAGTCTAACTGACGACGACAGACCCAGGAACATCCAGAACCAGCTCTTCGACCGATAATAATCTGAGTGTAGACAACAGCAGTTAGGTACAGTTCGTTATATTATTTTTCTTTGTGCCATTTTCAAAGTTCAAAGTTATACATTCCAGGGTGTACTGTGATAGTTCAGTTGGTAGAGCGCTCGTTTTCTGAGTAAGGCGTCGATTCTCGCTTGGGTTCGAAGGCTAAGCATTACTATGCAGATTTATAAAAATCTTGTCTGCAACCCACCACACACAATTTCCCAATCCGGCTTGCAACCGTGGAATTGTTACGGTCCAAAAAAGACTCACGTTACGGCGCCAAATTTGTTACGGGCCAATCGAGCTCTTTCGACGATTCGTAACAAAAAGCGCCTACGACTTAGCTCAGAGGAGTAGGGGGAGATTCGCTGAAATTGCTTATAGAGAAAATGCTTCAAGTTGTGTACAGGATGCGTCGCAATAAGTGGGCGCCACCTTTCAAATCCAGCTGGTTACAAGGTTCTTGTGAGAGGCCAAGGACCAACAGCTACGGGAAGGGAACCTACCTTTAATTGTGCCTTCACCTGTATATTTAAAGCTTGCAAAATCCTTACACAACAAGTACAAAAGACACAATAAGACACAGTAAACTTTAAGACACATATAATGATATGAATATTGGTTAAAATATGACAAGTTTAACACCAAAAATCCGAATTACAGAATCTTAATTCTTGAGCACTCAAAGAATAAAACTTGCCGTCGTTGACACACAATATTTATGTTAAAATGACTCTGTGTGGTCAAAGGCGTAAAGTTTACAGGAAAATACAATGTGTAACACAAAATTTCTCTCGTACTTTACACTTCGAACAAATACAGTCCGCAACTGAAGGTCGCTTCCTGTTTCTAGATACTAAAAGTTTCAATAATGAATTTTGCAAGTTGCACGTAAAGTTTCGCTTCACAAAAACACCAAACTGGAAGTTTTTACCTTGAATTTTGTAGACAGGCACAACCTTGACGGCTTCCAGATGCGGGGTCGAGAATAAAGGGGCCAAGAAAACAACGCTTTTCGGGGCCGCTGTTGGGAGCGATGTCGCTGCTACGCCCCTGGAGAACGCCGGGCTGGTTTCCACTGGGCCAGCTAGCGTAGACAGAAGAGACTTTTTCGAACAACGGGAACAAACCAAGTTCCAGCAACACACTTGCACGATATTTATTTATTTCCTTTTAACCTCACACCAATCCGAACTAAGTTCGACAGGAGCAATTATAAACTTTAATTGTCCAAAACCAAGGCGTACCTTTTGCTATCGCTTATATCTTTATCCGAAGGTTAAGTCGATTAACGTTTGCCCTGCAGCAAACAAAAACGGTGCGGTAACATAGAATAGCAAACGCCGCGAGGAAAAGGAAAGAACGATCTGCCGGCTCACCCGTTAGTCTAGAAAGTCTGATTTTCACTCGATAAAACTGAAAAGCCGGGACTGCAACACATTACATAAATACAGTTGCCGATTGATGGAGATTTCGGACAACTGGAGCCCACAAAGTTCGGAACGGGACTAACCCAAAATGCAACGGGACCTCCATTTCTCCCCTCAAAAGGTTGCACAACATGACGAAATCTTACGAAAAAGTTCCAGAAGGAATCTTATGACACGTGAATTCTAGGAACCGTCAGAGGTCAAACGCGAGAGAAAACAAGAGCTTGCAGATTTCACACAAAGAAACTATTAACACATTTCGAACTTCGAAAGACAAAACAAAATGCCGAAATGGCAACCCAAAACAAGACTTTAATTAAAATAACGTTAACTAAATTTTCAAGTCAAAACAAAATAGCGAAAATAGTAACCCAAAATAAGAATTCAATTAAACCAGCGATATTCATTCCTACGAAGCGGCAAACCAATTACGGAATTAATAAAGTGTAGCGGCAAATTTAAATATCACATAACAGAATCTTATTGCTAAAAACCTTCTCTAGAATTTCTGTCGTTCGGATTCGACTTTAACCTATAAATCCCCCGTGTTTCTACCATAGCGCTGAGGAGAAACACATGGCAGAGAAGAGGCCGATGCGCAGTAATGTGACAAAAAGGCTGTCAATGATGATAGTTAATAGCACCTGTGTCTAAACAGGCTGCAGTCTGGTAGGTTTACTTGAGTTGAAGTGATAAACCAAGCGAAGTGTTTATTATTATTGAATAAATATGTTCCCACTAGCTTAACATATAAATTTGGTTGGATTCAAACATTACTAGCAACCAGAAGGATTAAATGCGCGAACAGCTTAGTCTGAAAACAATATATGAAGGTAACCACCGCATATTTCGTCGTTAAAACACTGGCAATTTTATAGCTATTATTTCTAACAAAATAATTCGTTAATAATTACCTGTACTGCACTTTGTGTGGTGTCTAATGTTTTAAATTTATATAGGAAGAATGACTGCTGACGAATCGGCGATTCGTGTAATGTACACCTGCGTACGATCCAAAACAGTTCATACGACCTTGGGCTTCCAAATAGAGCATTCAAAGAAGGATTTATTGTATATAATAATCTTATATATGTAGTTTAAAAACATTTAGTTTACAGTACAATTATTTAATTAAGAAAAATTATACAATGCTGTTTTATTTATTACTAAGAAAATTGACCCGTTACATTGCTATTGTTGTGACTGAAGCTTTAACAACTATGTACTTACAATAATTAGAGAAATTGAAATAACAATATATTATAACTATATACATAACTATTTAACATTTAACATTACACAATATCAAAAGTATAATAATAATGTTGAATATTAACTTGTAATTATTGGTACACAAATTAAGCGCCCAAATCGACCAAATGATGTCACAATTTCTTACTTATCTCCATACAGAGCTTTCACCACCGTAAAGAATGAAAGAGAAGTTTTAATAATCTGTAAACAACGAAAATTACTTGGTTCAGTGTTTTCGCAGGAAACTTTATATTGGCTGTTTGTGAATGATCGCAGAAACGCACATGGTTTTGAAAATAATTGCCGCTTGTTTCATACGGCTTTTTTACAAATATTCATTAAAATCAAATGAGCGACCACTACGATGTATGTTATTAAAACTTTTACAAAAATGAATTGAGGATGATCAGTATGGGACCGTTTGGAATATAAGCAAAATCAGGAGCTCGTCGTCAATTTTTGCTTTTGTCACGAGCAGGTTATGGGGCAAGGAAGAACATAACCTCACCATAAGCTTCTTGTGTCAAACTTATTCAGATTCCCGTTGAATGTGATATATAATCTTATATAGGGTGTAGAAGAATAGTGTAACAAACTTCTACGGCTGGTACGATAGTACTAGTCAAGACAGGAAAAAAACTTCCAATAAAGAATTTAAATTTCCACGTGTAATATAATGGTGGTAGAAAAAATATCATTCACCACATATGAAGGAGGTTTTCATGTGGTAGGAATGTTGTTTAAAAAAATTAATTATTTATTTTGGCCAGATTATTGAAAGAACTGAATAAATCTTGATAAAATAATCCTTAGCTTTCTAATGTGCAGATCTATCTATTTTAAAAATCGTTTAAAAAAGCTTGAATGTTTAGAAAAAGAAAAGTTGAACTTAAAGTTATTTATTAATTTAACTAATTGTTTGTTGAACCTTCACAATAGGTGTTCCATACAGCCCCCATTTATGTCAAATGCCAGTTGTGCTCGTCGTTTCTTCGAATTACATACTTTTTCGAATATTTCTGGAATATTTTTTAACCGATTACATGATTATACAATTTGCTCTCGAAGGTGTGGTTCATTGTCAATTGGCTCCGAATAAATTATGCTTTTCAGATAGCCTCACAATTGAAACTCTAGCTTGAGGGGCTTCAAATCTGACGACCTTGAAGGCCAAATGTTAGGTTCTCCTTGTCTCACCCAACGCTGCTTAAACTTATTGAAATGTTCTCTAACTGTTCTGGATAATTGAGGAGTATAGTAGAAGAGTAGATAATGAGAATATAGGTACCGTTCTTTATTTAACCTACAATTAATAACGGTACAGAACTGTGAAAAAATTAGAATACTTTCAAAATGTTTTTCCAATTTGGTAAGAAAAAAAGTCCAATAAGTCAGTCACACAAAATTCCGGCCCACACATTGACAGGAAAGCGAACTTGATTTCTACTTTGTATTAAAGCGTGAGAGTTTTCATCGCCCACTGATGGGTGTTATTGAAATTTATTAACCCTTATGAGTGATGAGGGTATAAGGGGTGAATAAGCGTAAAACAAAGCCTCTACCACTCAACTGTCAACCTCACCTTTCCGTGGTGCACCCTATTTTCACTGACGAGGCTCTGACGACCGAGTAATGGTGGCATAACCACTGAACTTATAAGAACTGAAGAAGGAAATGGCTCCAGACGCACAGGTTTTTATTAGCCTAAGCACAAAATAAAAGTTGAACACCACGCGGAAAGCAGCGAGAAACCACCGCGTTACAGCATTTTCCCAAGAAATCAACACACTATGATAATATGAAGTAGTCTTCGAAAGTTAAATATTCCGGAGTTAAAATAGTCCTCCGATGGCATCTCCGGACGGGGACAACCAACAAAGATAGAAAATCACTTAAGGTGAGAAGAGTGAGGGCATGGAACATAAGAACCCTACTGAATTGCGAAAAACTTGAGAATATAAATCACGAAATGACGGAAAACAGACTAGACATACTGGGATTGAGAAAAATAAGATGGCCACAAGAAGGAGGTGTATGGAGCGGAGGATACAGGATAATAAATACAGCAGCAACAAATGGAAAAGCAGAAGTCGGAATAACTATGAGAAAAGAGATAGGCCAGAGAGTGAAAGGATATGTGCTATATAACGCGAGAATCATAACTAACTACTACTAACAACTAAACCAAAAGACACTATAATAATTCGAGTCTATATGCCCACCACCGAGTATGAAGATGAAGCGATAGAAAGAGTATGTGAAAAGATAGTAGAAGTAATGAGATACGTAAAGGGGCAGAAAATCTAATAATAACGGGAGACTGGAATGCGATAGTAGGAGAAAAACCTGACGAAAAAATAGTCGAAAATATGGTTTAGGTAAAAGAAACGAGAAAGGAGATCGATTAGTTGAATTCTGTGCAAGTCATAATTTAACGATTGCCAACACACGGTTTGAACACCAAACGCGCAGAAGGTACACGTGGATAATGCCGGGGGACAGAAGAAGATATCAGATAGACTACATCTAAGTGAAGCAAAGATTCCAAAACCAAATATAAAACTGCAGAAGCTACCCAGCTGCCGATGGAGATAGCGACCATAATCTGGTCATGATGACATGTAATTTGAAATTTATAAAACTGGAGAAGAAGACCATGAAGACGTGGCAACTGGAAAAACTAAAAGATTGTAGGGTAACTGAAAATCTAGAACAAAAGATCTACCAAAAGATCGCAGGAAAAGAGATGCAACAAAACAACGTCGAACAAGCATGGCAAAACAGAAAGAAAAGCATTATCACAGCCGCAGATGAAGTATTAGGCAAAGAAAAGAAGAAGGAAAGGAAACCGTGGATTACAAATGAAATAATATACTTAAAAAAAGGAAGAAACTTAAGAACGAGGGACAATAACGTTATAGTGAGCTCAGAAACAGAATTAATAAAGAATAGATAAAAGTAGAAGAAAAATCTATAGAAGAAAAATGTGGAGAAGTAGAAGAATTCTTTAGAGATGGAAAAATAGACACGGGCTATAAAACAGTGAAACTCTTCTTTAACAAACCAAGAAAAAATATTAACGGAGTGAAAGACGAACAGGGAAACATCCTACTGGAATAAGAGGAAATTGCAAACAGATCTGAAATCAAATAAAGCCGTAGAAATAGACCAGGTACCCTCCGAATTATAATACAATATATTATATACAATTGTAATACAGATAGGAGGAAACAATCATAAGATACTATACCAACTAATGTGCGAGATGTTTGAAACAGGAGTGGCACCGGAAGTCTTTACTGACAATATAATAATACCGATCGCAAAAAAGGGAAGAGTAGACAAATGTGAAAACTATCGCACAATCAGCTGAGTAGTACATGCATCAAAGACACTAACAAAAATTGTTTACAGAATAATAAAACAAAAAATAGAAAGACAACTCACAGAACATCAATTTGGGTTCAGGAGAAACTCGGGTA
>JABXWE010010297.1:0-27500 GCA_014611495.1 Limonius californicus | reverse complement strand
TATAAATTTCAACCAGTTCAACAAATTCATGAGGGGGATTCTGAAAGAAGGCTGGAATTTTGTCGATGGTTAATACGTATACCAAATGTAGAACGACGAATTTTGTGGAGCGATGAGTCAAACTTTTCCAACCAAGGAAAAATTTCCACTATTGGAGCAAGGAAAATTTGTTTCTGACGGATCCCCGTCACCCACAGAAACGGATTAGTATTAACGTATGGTGTGGCATATTAGACTCTCGATTAGTGGGGCCATTTTTTTACCAAGAAACGTTAACAGGACAGCACTATCACCAGTTATTAAGAGACATTTTTGAAAATTTTATGGATGAAGTCAATTTAGCAGAGAGACTGCAGCTATTCTTTCAGCAAGATGGTGCACCAGCTCATAATATGAGAGAAATTTATCCGTTATTACAACAATATTTTGGTGAAAGAATTATAGCTACCCACGGTCCTATACGTTTTCCTGCTCGATCTCCTGATATTACCCCCTTAGACTTTTTTTGTGGGGTACTGTAAAAGATAAGGTGTACCAGCAAAAGTATCAAAACGTTGAAGAACTTAAACAGAAAATTCGGGAAGTACTCCGCACTTTAGATGGTCGACAAGTTCTTAAAGCTACTAACTATAAGAAGATTAAAATGCATCCAGCAGAACGGGGGTATTTTTGAACACCTTCTGTAAAAAGTTTTATGTTAATAATTACTTATTAATTATTACTTATTGTTTGTCTGTTTGTAGTTTTTAGAAACTTTTGAGTCCGCTTGTGTATAGTTGAAATAAAAATAGGCCAACATTTTTAAAAATATTCATTCTTGAAAAAAATGTTACTGATGTTTTTTGTGTAAAATTAAACTAACTTCAATTCTGCATAGGAATATACAGGGTGTTCCATTAAAAAAAAAGTGTTTTTCTAAATTATCCATGCAACGCGATGTTCAATTGTTTTTCTAGTATCACCGTCGCAATCAGCCCAAAAATATACAATTCTTTCCAATTTAAACTTAGGCTCTATCTCCACTAATACCAAAGTTACCAATGGTGCGCACTTAATTTGGTACAGCCTGTATAACATATCGTCGCCCATGTGCCAAAACCATGAATGTGCAAATTTGCAGTTTTGAAGTAAAGCAAGTTGAATATTCACATCTTCCTGAAAAATCAGAATTTAAGGTCACGAAAACTATTTTATGCTTATTTATACGTATTTTTGTGATATTTTACGGAGTATTTTTGTAGTTTACAGCTTTACATTTTTTGAGCATACTTGGCACATTCGTGGTTTTGGTTTTGTCAATTTTATCATGTATTGATGATTCGTACCACAGGAAATAAAATATCATAGCAATATTATTGTTTGTATTTTAAGTTTATGAAAATAACACGTCAACTTACTGTCTATTATAAACTAAATTATTCATACATTGAATCTTCATCTGCATCTGGTGCTGGCAAATTATCCCTTACACTTTTGTTTGCAGTCAAAGACTTGTAAAAATTGTGATACGGTTTTGGTATTGTCAAATCTTGACACATTGTCATTAAATTTTGAAACTTCAATTCAGCTATAGCACGTGTTTCGCAATAAGCTTTTTGAAGGATTTCTTCTTTTGGTCTGCCCCTTTTTTGTTTTATATCCGATTCAATAAAGATTTCTTGTTTAAAGTTGGTTTTATAAAATATTTTACCAGGAGTGGCCTTTTCATAGTGCAACCAACATAATCTTCTCCATGGAATTTGTTGAGGACTGATTTTAGAATATGACTTGAAATCATAAAAGTCATCAAATTGCATATTCCTTACAAGAAAAGGAGATGGATTTCTTCTTGCATCTCGAATAATCTGTGCCCAACCTTCAGGTATATACACAGGAACGCATTTTGCTCTTTGTTCTATTTTAGAATGGATCGAGTCGCATTCCATTTCCGTGTGGCCTGTTTCAAAAAACTTGTGATCGATCATTTGAAGTGTTGGATGTTTTACAACAGCATCCAGGCACATTGCCGCAAAAATAGAATTTTTCTGTTGACCGCCACATCCGTCCGACATCATTCGAACTGAAGTAATATTTTCCTGGCTTAAAATAAAATTGTAAATACAAGAAGCTATCTCATTAGCACCTCTTTTTGCTTCCGTTTCGTCCCATAGATAACAAGTTACATCTTGGTTGCCCAAATTGTAAATTGTCAAATTATACACAGCTAATTTACGCAAATAGAATATTTGACCTGTTGATCCCTTAGGGCAATTTAGGACAGCTTGTAAATCAAAGTTAAAAGAAAGGACTGAAGTATCAGATTTAGCAATTTCCTTGTCTTCATCTCGCATTCGCCTAGCAGAGTTTTTTTGTTCGATATGGATACTGTAATCATCTTCTTGTGTACCTTTTTCAGTATCTATCAAGCTATTATAGAACAAACATTTTTTACATTGGTCCTTTTTCGGTTTATGGAATCCTAAATTGTATTCGTTAAATACAACTCTGTATTTCTCTAAAGACACTGGATGACGATTTTCCGCTTTACATTTTTCTTTGTAGAGTCTATGCATAATTGTTACATTCAGTGATGCATCCAAATATTTTTTATATGTTGATTGCCTGCGATAGTGTGACTAGCTGGAAACGAATGAATGTGGTTTCTAAGAAAATCATCACTCTCTTTATCTAATTTGTTGTGAGGTGGATGTTTTCCTCGTTGATCTTTCATTAACATTCCGCTACCAGACGATTTTTTCAAACAACTTCGAACCAAAGCGTCCGTTATATTTAGGGTGGCCATAAAGAATTCTCGACACACTGTTTTCTTCTCACCATTAACAGTAAAAAAGTACTGGTTGGTATAGGTCTTTCTAGAATTCTCTATATTTCTTGTAGTTCTTTTCTTAAGATTTTGTGCAAGGTTGTTCAGTATGAATTGGCGTTGTTCATCAATAGAAGCAAGACCACGAAATTCTTTGTAAATAGCTAACCTATGATGTTCTTCCACCTTAGCAGCACATGTATGTTTTTGTTTTTCAGAGCATGGAGATGGTAACATAGGACGAGCAGGGTGTTTTATTTTGCGAAATCCTGTATATTCTTCACCTTTAACTCGTTTGTCTTTTCTTACGTTTTTCGCCCATTTTGTTACATCCTTTCTCCGTTTTTTAACAAAAGAACCTAAAATAAAATGAAAATGTTACTTTAGGTTGCAAGTATAATACATTAGTAATAGGTACTTTTGTTTGTGTCAGTTGTTTGACCAATGTTTTTATGAGTTTCGTTATCATTATTACAGAACAAATTTTCAGTGTGATCAATCATCTCAGTATTCATGTCGCTATCGGAATCACTGCTATCTGCAGAGGGTGTACATTCATCTGATGAAGAGCCCACAAAATCACCATCAGAATCTAAGGAAGCTCGGATATTATCATGAGTTTTGTCTTCCACTGCACTCTTGCTAGGACCTGCTACAAAAACAAAATAGATCACCAACTTATTATTACGATGAATCATAGAGTAACAATTAACTAGCAATATCTGCAATACTAACGCACCTTGATCTGCAGATTCAACTTTATTTCCTTCAGGGCTTTAAAAAAAGTGAGGTTAGAATAATGTTTTTAATACTATATACATAACGCATCTTACCATCTTTTGTCAAATTACACAAAGCCAATATTCTTTTACTTCGACTGTTCATATTTTCATTTATTATTATTCACAAAAGTATCAAAAAAGCACAAACAGATCTATTCAAAACGCATACAAGAAATCATACAATGTTTGACCTCCAAAACAGCGTATGTGACCATTCGTACACAATTTATTTTATTGCCAACGCCTAAACAGTGAATGTGGCACATTCATCGTTATGGCGTTGTAGAACAGAAAATATTTGCACATTCGTGAAACTACAACAGCCTGCCACAGAGACGTCTATTGGCTGATCACATTCGCTGTTTTCGCAATGGATAGTTTGTTCGAATTACAAAATGACAAATTTGCACATTCGTGTTTTTGGCACAGGGGCGACGATATAAGCTTCAACGCATTTATTGTGGTTCCCACTCATTTCATGTTCTTCAATTCGTTGATTGGTATGCTTCCAATCGCTCATACCACTTTTAACAAAATCAATCAGTCAAAATAAATTCAATTTATTGTGGCGTGCATCGGGGCCACCTCAGTTACCTTATTTTAGAAAAATCTGGTACACCAATGTTTTTCAGCCAATACGACAGGTTTTTTAGCTTCATCCATTTAAACTACACAAAAGATGTCTCTTTTTTTTGATAGAATAATCCTTTTTCGAGAAAAACGGAAACATGGGAATCACCCGTTGAAGTTTGGCCACGTACTTAAATAATACCCTGTATAATGGTATTATGTTTGAATGCAAAAAAGTGTAGTCATAAAATAAGAATTTTATTATAAATATGTCTCTATGATTTATGAAGTTTTCATTTTGAGAAGCAAGCCCCGCTGGTTGTAAAGAGCTTGGGGCGCCGGCTGTTGGGATAAAAGAATTGCAAAACCGCCGCCACAGTACTACATCTGGCAGATTAATATTTCTAAGAAAGCAAGGAAAAACATCCCACGCTCATGGGGCAAGGGCTGATGTATCCAACTATTAACAAAAATTTAATCTTACAAAATTACTTATGTTACTTTTACCGCCTTTATGTGACAAGCGAAGCGCTATAGAATCTTGTTACAGACTGGCAACCGCCAAAAGGTTTCTCCGAAAAGAAACAAGACTGTACTGATAAGTTTTATTTAGGCCAGCCTCTGACCGGCCCCGTTTACCACCTGGCCCACCGGAAAAATTCCCGGTATCCCGGTGGCCCTATCCGTGCCTGCCTATACCTACACAATTGTTTAAATTTAACCCAACTTTTTGGAGAAAAGTAACTACTATTTGTATTTGTATTTGCTAAAATTATGCCACTTAGTACAGGATCTTTTGTAACATCGTCATACTGCACTTCATGACAATTAATAAAACTTACGAAATCCTCCGAAATCTCTCCATTGTGTAAATATCTGATTACTAAAGACATTTGTGAGCTATGGCTTATAAGTATCTGTAGTTTCATCGAATATAACGCTATAATATTGTGCTTTATTAATTCTTTCTAAAACGGCATTTTGAATTTCATTTCCGCAACATTCAATTAACTCGTTTTGAGTTGTTTTACTAATATACATATGTTGCTCTAGACGATGTGGTTTCTAAATGATATTTTAAGATTGCGTCACCACTCGCAATACGATAACGCAATAATTCTCTGAAATTGCCCTGGTTAGTTGCAGATTCATTATTTAAATCGCCATCATCACGATGACCTCTTAAAGCTATATTTTGCCTGGGAGGCGGAAAAAAAATCCTTGGAAAAAAAATCCCCGGAAAAAGATCCTGGAAAAAAAATCTCCGGAAAAAAAATCCTACGGAAAAAAAATCTTCGGAAAAAAATCCTAGGGAAAAAAATCCCCGGAAGAAAAATCCCCAACAGATATTCGGTTAAACGCAGCTTTAAGTTTACAAGAGTATTAAAAATCCTGAATAAATTCCGTGTTGCTTTATAAATTGGTATTATGCTTATTATTTTACACCTTGTATTTTTGATAGCTATTTTCTTATAATTCCTAAAATCTCAGAATGTGCCTCTATTTACGAGATTTTACATTTGTTGGTGGTTCAATATTATGAAAATCTTATTAATTTGATTAGCACAATTCTAATTACGATACATCATCATAAATTCAAAATTCAGAAATTTGATTTATTACGTGTATTTAAAAAAATCAAAGTTAATACATTAGTGGATTTGAAGATAATTAACTGTTGAACTATAAATTCAATATTCACAACACGCCTAGCACAACATATTTGTAAGTTATGTAATTGATGTGCTCATCCGCTAGTAAAAGTGTGCATTTAAATTTAAACTGATGCAATTTAAAAAACGCATGTTTCGCATTCTTATATACCTACTCTTTGATAATTTGTTCACTTTTGGGCAACCCTATAAATAGTTAAAAATAAAAGTAAATTACAAAATTGTTTTAATACTACGTATATTGTACCATATTTATTTAAAACAGTCTTGGCTGAATTAGTATAAACTATATATACATAGCATAAAATAAGTAATATAATATATCTACATGTAGCCTACGTCACTATAAACTAAGATATAACAAACATAAGTTATTGTCAGTTTAGCGAAACCGAATAGTATGCCCAACCGCTCTTAAAAAGTCTTCCATATCACGAATTTGATTATTATATTCTTGGCACAGTGCTTTTAATCGGAGTTGCATTTCTGCATACCGTCGTCGTTTTTTCTTATTAAGACGAGCACCTAATTCCCGTTGTCGCAATTTGGTTTCATCTGATGCAACCTCCAAACGCATTTTTTCAACAAGAGTCCATACCATTGGATGATCGTGTCCTACTAAGTTCGAGAATCTGTTGTTCCAACCTTCGCACTGATTGTTGGTTCTTTCACCATCTTCTAATGTTGTTTCGTGGACATTCCATATAGCAGGAGGAAAAAGAGGCGGTATGTTGCGTAGTCGAACAGGCCCTTGATTTGCATTGCCTACACGACGATAACTTCCTGTCACATATGTTGAATCAAAATAGTCAACTAGCGGTTCTGCTGCAGGCGGCATTATGGTACGTAAATACCTAAGTCCTTCATTCACGTCTGCAGTCGGTAAGAAGGCCAAACCATCAAGCATGCCACAGAAAAGATTGAAGTTCTCTTCTTCCCTGTATGTAGCTTCCAGCCCTAACCCTTGTATCTTTCTGTGTGTGCTCTGGCTTAGATGGTAAAAGCAACCTCGTATTCGAATATGGTCCCCTAGTACAGTTTTGGCAGCATGGATGGCGGCTTGTTCAAAATCGATATTGATGGTTAGCGGGTCCGGATACAGTTGCCTGGCATTGCATTCATCAATTATGGTCCTCAGCAGGTTTTCATACCTTTCTTGTGTTTTACGTTCCAGTAGACTGTAGATTGACGTTATAAACACACCATTTACAGGAACTCTTATTACATATAATTGTTGGAACTGTCACGGGGCTAACAAAAAGTTACCATCCATATACCATGCAGTGGCAGCAGCCAGATGACGAAGTGATTCCTCTGTTGCAAATATGATAATTCGCTCCTCTGTATCCTGACCATTGTCATTCAATAAAAAACGGTTATGGTTAGGATTACCAGTTGTAGTCCAATCTCCTAGAAAAAATACTTTAATTAGGCTACATAAAATGCATTGGCGACGATACGGTATGTTCAAAACATCCTTGTTTAAATAATTATTACTAGTGTGCTATTCTGACTTTATTTTATGCTAGTTACAATTTTTGTGTTTTGTTAGAGTAGATCTATATTTTATAATACTATTATATTTTATTGTTTACAATAAAGATTAACAAAGTAATTAATATTTCCAATCATTAAACTAAAATGGCCTTTAAAAATCCAAAAATCTCTTAAAACTGAATGCATTGGTCTAGAAAAACTTATTTTTTTTTTATCCAATTTGTCCACAAACAAAAAGGGCGTTACAAATAATATTTAGCGAAAATTTAAATCACAATTAATGATATGAAATAGAATCATAAACCATAGGTACATACCTTCTATTTTTAGAACATTCAAAGATTCGGGGTCCTTGGGCATAGTCTTTGTTCTCTGATTTCTTAATGTTCGTTTGGCAGAATCTTCAAGGGGCATGCGGGCCTTGGTGGAATCTTGTAATTGCGAAACTCCTTCTGCGTATATAGACGCTGGTTTAGCATTAACAGTAACGCGTGTTTTCATATCTGCCATACACTTAGACACTTCTACACCTTCCTTATCAGCAGGGTGATTATGATTAACTTCCACCACAGGATCTTCCATTCTTAGGGTAGTCTTCAAAATACTCCTGCATTTTAAAGAAGTGGCTTTTGAACAACGCCAGCTAATACTATTTGACAGTTGTGCTTTTTTCACGTACATGTATCCACTCAAACACAGCTTTTCGTTTCCCTTATTGGATTTGATAAATTCCATAGCGCACTCGCTCGTATAATCGAAGAAAGCACAGTTTCACACGTAGGTAGTTGACGATAATCGTAGTTGAGAGATGCAGCAGAAATGAAAATTAAATGCAATTTCTCCCCAATATATACAACGGTAATTAGGCACCAAGTTTAATCTCTTTTGCAAATGATATCTACGTCAACAAAAGGAGTTAAAATATTTTATTATTCTCTTCCAAATACAGACCATTATTCCTGATTAACATCGGTACTTAATAATTAACATTTCAGCGTAAAAGTTTTCAGTTTACTATCGCCTTACCGATAATGTTTAAGCCCCTTTAATGGCCTTAATGACGGTCATGTCTGTTATAACAAGGGCATAAATATAGTACAATGATTAAAAGCAGAGAAGAATTCAAATAAGTTCTTCCTGTACAAACAAAACAAAAAGTATGCAAATAAATATAAAAAATAATACAACTATTGCGCCAAAGTTACTTTTTTAAAATAATTTTTAGTAGAATATATATCTAAAAATACAAATAATGTAAATAAGCATATTTTCTAAAAAGTACTTATAATAGGTACTTTTGTAAACTTAAAGCTGCGTTTAACCGAATATCACTTGAGGATTTTTCTTCCGGGGATTTTTTTCCCTAGGATTTTTTTTCCGAAGATTTTTTTCCGTAGGATTTTTTTCCGAAGATTTTTTTTCCAGGATTTTTTTTCCTGGGATTTTTTTCCAAGGATTTTTTTCCTAGGCCTACCTAAAAATATTATCGACTCCACTATTGGAATTAACCTGTTTCTATTATCTAGCTTCTGTTTTTGCCTTTCTTTATCTAAAACATTTTGAATTTCTCTGTCAGGATTTTCAAACGCTTTAATGAAATTTAATGCTGGATTAACCGATTCTTTGTAATCGGTATTTTGTTCGTGTATTACAAGAGCACCATATTTTCCAAATAGTTTAGAATAGCTATTTAATGGGACTTTTACTAATTTATTTAAAGGAGTATTCCTGTTTACTCCACCATATTTCGCGAATAAGAAACAAAATTTACAAATTAATCCTTTTAATATTATGGAATATGTCAACCAATTAAAACTTTGAAAATGCTTTTGTGATAAATAACATTTTACGTCTTTTTTATTTTTGTTGTGAATTGAAAATGGAAAAGTAAATTCTTTATCAGGTAGCCACGCAAACTTTAAAGTGTTGTATCTTTCTAAATCAGTAAGTATTTCCGATTTTATATTTCCAATGTCTACTTTACCTGTAAATAAACCACTTCTAGCGCAATCAAGTAATTGTTTTGGCGTAGATGCTGTAGGTTGTTCGTTAGCAATCACAATTACAGTAGCTTCTTTTTTTTTTCTTGTGACCCATGTGACGGCGACAACGATTTCGGTAAATCTCTGCCATTTTCTGTATCCTGGTCCTTTATCGAGTTTTTCATAGTTTTCGCCGGTTTAAGTAAGAAGCCATCTAAGGTAGACAGTTTGCGCTTACTCATTTTTAATTTCTTAAAAGAAACAAAAAGGACATATAAAGAATAGAGATGCTTTAAAATCAAACTTGTTACAACATTATTCCTTAATTGGTTTTAGGTTTTACCGTTAAGAACGTTTCTTTGCAATTAAGTCATTGTTATTGTGTTTCGCTGGAACTGTTAGCCGATGAAATATATTTATTTACAAAGTCTTTCCAATTACATGTTCAAAAACACTTTACTTCTAGTGCTTTATGTGATTTTCTTGGCCTTTTGGGGGGGGATTACCCCTACTAGCCCCCCCGTAAATCTGCGGTTGGTATAAATCAAAAACCAAACTGAGGAAAAGCGAAAAGACGCAAGCGAACACGAGAACTAGCAAGACAAAACTGTTTTAGAACTCTGGCTTTGTGTTCAAGTTTCTTTGAAACACTTTAGTTTTTATCTTAAAGAAATACAGTATTATTTACAACCAATACATTTTTAACAAATCCCCTGAGCGCCTGCCGCCTGAGCTGTAGTCATAATAACAACTTCCGAGAAAATCGCCTAATGCAACAATAAGGATGTTTACCTGAAATATGGTAAAATATAGAAATTTATTGTTCAAACTGACAGTGCTGTGTTATTACTGGCTATTACTTACTAACTATTACATTTTACAGATTGAGTTTATATATATATTGATATGTAATTGTTTTCATAAGCTAAGAATATTGACTGATCAAAGTGAAGCGGAGAGTTTTGTAGTTTGCTTGTGTTATCAAAGATCATAGTTCTGTTGACTGGTTTTAAAAGCTTCCTAAATATTTAAATAAGAATATTTGTGTTATGTAAAAATAACAAGATTAACAAATTTTATAATGAACATTTGCACTAAATAAAAGATCGAAGAATATTAATTTGTTTATTAACACACTTTGATAATTTAAACTAGATAGGCGTTGCTTACTCGGCCAGGTCTAGTGTACAAAAGTTAAAGTTTGAACAGTTTAGGGCTCTATATATACTTAGGTACTCTATACTATGAGTAACTTCCGATGACTGCATCTTTGGTAACAAAGAAAATATTGTGGAAGAATTAGTTCACGATGCGGCCATCTTGTTTAGGCGAAATCTTTTATAGGATATCAAATTTAACAAGTGGTTACATTGTAGCAAATATGAATAATAATATGACACATTGTTAGGCAAGGATTAAAAATGGAAAGCACACAAATACAGAAAAGAAGTATTTACTTAAGTTCATGTAATTACAAATGCGTCACATATAGCACTGATTATTGAATAATATAACACCTCCCAAGGGAAGACACAACTTCCAGTTGGGTTAGTTGGAAGAAGTTTCATCCTTCCATCCGAGGATAGTTCGAGACAGGCTACGAGTTGAAGGTCGAGGTTTCAGGGTTGTTAACTCGTGGAATGAATGGGTTGAAGTGCGATCTTCTTCTTGTTCTAGTCGTTCCAATTGTCGTAACGATAGATCAGGGTAAATTGTAGTGGAGCCATGTCTAGTATAACGATTATTTGCTGGTTTACACGAACGTAGGAACCATCGGATTGACAGAACCATAGGGTTGCAGTGACAGATACATTGGCATAAGTATGAACCAATTATAAATAGCACTAAAACAGAAAGAAAACTATACCAAGGGTAATAGCGTTGAAGATGAGGTGTTAAAATAAGATTGTCGAGCTTGTCGTCAACACGTTGAAGGTTGATTCTGGATATTTCAATTTCTTTAATGTGTAGTGGAATCGGATCGAGAGTTTCCAGGTGGATTTCTTCTGGTTGTTTGCTGCATCCTTCGCATTGAGCATTGAAAGGTGTTTCAGGTATGCTGATGGTAATATTGGTCTGGTAGAAGCTAGGAGCTTGAAGTCAAAGTGAATTTACGTAAGCTACGCAATTAGGAGCAAGCTGTAAGTATATAGTGTTCTGGAAGGTTTCCTTGTGTGTTATTTCGTTGTCACAAGAAATGTCGATGTTCTCTTTATAGGTTGAAGTTAGAATCCAGGTATTCGTAGCTATTGAATTCCATAGGAATAGAGGACCACGCAGTAGTATTTTCCTGCAATCATTTGGTAGTTGTTTCAATGTTTGTCTGAACAATAAGATTTCACATGGTTCAGCTGAAGTTTGTTGATAATGTTGTGGACTTAAACAGATGCAATGAGTAGCAGTAATTAATGTACAAGTAGATTTATCATGCAAAACAACATATCGTCTCTTATCTGGGGATATGAGGAGGTAATTATAGGTAGGTTGGATAATTTCATAGGTAGTTGTAAAGTTTTCCAGGTGATGAGGAATAGGTAATGGAAATGCTTGCAAAAAGTTATAAATTGTGGTATCTAATAATGGTATATGAATAATGAAGACTAGGTAAGAGTCTTTGTAGAAAACATCTAAAGTAGAGATGTCGAGTATAAGATGTCCATTTTCTTTTATAAGGGATAATGGGAATGTTCTATCGGCGGGTAATGCATTTTGAATCGCAATTAATTGGGTTATTAGATCGGTTGGACTTAAAATAGTTGGGGAAAGAACGTTCTGTTTTGAGAACAGGATTGCATTTAGTATTGATTCTAATTGGTTGTCTAGAGTTTCAATAATAAAAAATAAATTGGAAATTACATCAACAATGAAATTAAAACGTTGATTTTGTTCAATTATATTTTTAGTGAGATGTGAAATTTTATTAATGCTTTCTATATTGTTATTAATTTTTTGTGTGAAATTTTGAATAGCTGTTAAAGATTGTTCAAAATTTGAAACTACATTTTGTACAATGTGGTTTTGATCTTGTAGTAAACGTTAAAAATTAGTTTGACTTTTCGAAATCGTTTCGATTGCTTGTGTGTAGTATTGAGCATCTGCTGCATCAGGTGTACCTGCTATCCATTTCAAGGCTGTGCCAAGAAAATCTAATGAGCGTTTGTGTCTTGCAGTAATGGTTTCTGAATTATGATTAAGAAGTTCAGAAAGTTGGGAATATTTTTGTAAAATTAAAGGGAGTTTAAATTGGTAATTCTTCTTTGCATGAATGCAATTTTGACGAGTGGCTAGTTCTAATTCTACAGGTATACAGACTTTGTCTAAAGTGGTTTCCATTTGCTTGAGCATTCTGATTTCATTCGTTAATGTAGAGATGTTGAGGTAGGTGAATAAATTCCAAGTAGTGTCGGAAATACTAGATGTACCATCTTTGACATAGATGAGTCCGGAGCCTTTATTCAGTTGTTCGAGTATTATAGCTGCATTCGGTAATTAGCTCACGGAGCAGATTGAGAGCGGAGCGTGCGAATGTACATTTGTGATCATGTGATAACGGAGCGGTCTGGAGCGCTCTAGCATAAACGAACGGCGCGGCGTAATAATTTAGCGGTCTGTCAATTGTTTAATGTTTGTTTATATTTAGGGTTAGTGGCGTGGCTATAACCTTACTTTTTGCTCCATAAAAGTTGAAGTACTACAAGAAAAGACTATTATATTATTTGTGTAAGTTTGTAATATTGTTATTATTTAATTTAATTTTCATAAAATCTTTTTAAGTTAGTAAAGATTTGGACTTTACTATTCTTACTTTGTATGTAACAAAATGATGTTGATACGATATTATTAGGTTAATGGAAATACACTTATGTATCATTATTATAAGCAAATTGGAAACCAAGATTGGAAATTACTGTAAAATGGAAAATCGGCACATTTCGACATTATTAGCAGTTGTGCAATTTGCGAAAACCATATTTTTTGAGGATGATGATGATGAAACGGAGGAAACCTTGGAAAAAATTGAAAATTTTGCAGAGGAAACAGTGCCCAACTTTAATGACATGCAGTTCAAGAGGAATTTTAGAATGCTTCCAGAAACATTTGAAAACTTATTGACAAAGCTTCATGATGTTCAAATTCGTGTAGTAAAGAAAGGTCATCCAGAAGTATTACTAGAAAAACAATTAATGATCACTATATGGTATTTGGCAAATATAGAATGTTTTCGGTAAGATAATTTCTTTGTTGTGCATTAAACCCATTTTTAATGTCTAATGCTAATTTGTAGGAGTGTAGCGGGACGATTCAACGTCAGTGAAAGCTCTTGCTGGTCGATTTTATATAGAACTTGTAAACAACTGTTGATTGTTAATGCCACCTACAAAATTATTGCTTGGCCAACAGAAAGAAGGGCAGAAGTGATACAAGAAGAATTTCAACGTCGTAATGGCTTTCCTGGTAAAGTAACTGAAACATAAAATTAAATGTCTATATGTATACCAAATACATTTTTAGGTGTTATAGGTGCTATTGATGGATGTCACATTCGAATTGTGAAACCAACGCATCACCCTAATTCATATGTAAACAGGAAAGGTTACCACTCTGTTCTCTTACAGGGTGTTTGTGACCACAAAAAACAATTTATAGATGTGTGCTGGCCAACCAGGATCGATCCATGACGCTACATTATTTCGTAAATCTGATCTCAGTACGCGCATCGAAAACAACGAAATACAATTTTACAATGGACACCTGGTGGGCGATTTAGCATATAAACTGTCACCCACACTTATGGTGGGTTTTAAAGATTATGGAACACTAACTGTTCGACAAAAAAATTTATTTATAAGCTATCACAAATTCGTGCAGTAATTGAAAATTCATATGCTTATTTAAAGGGAAGATTTCGCAGATTGAAATTTTTGGAAACTGTTAGGAAGGATTTTATTTCCCTAGTAATAGTGTCATCGTGCATTTTACATAATGTTTGTATATTAAATGACGATCCAATTGAAGACTTGATGAACATTTGTTACGGGTCAAACGAAGCTTTTCTACAGGGTGCGTCGGTATAAGTAATCTTAATACAAACCTGCAGAAGTTCCTCGCTTTAGCGCAGCAAAACGGCAGTTGCTCTCAGTAGCTCAGTCGAAGGAGGGGTGGTTCTCAAGAGTTTGCTCATAAGAGGGAAAGAAAAAAGGTCGAAGTCTTATACAGGGTACGTCGAAGAAAGTATGGGCGCCACCTCTTCCTGTGTCAATGATACAGAGCCTTCGGGAAGAGGGCGAAAGCCTGCTATCTTACGGGATGTTCTAAACTTACCTTCCTGGGTCTCTCTTTACATACAGGGTGTACAATAATAAGTCGCGATAAAAATTATAAGCATATATTAAGTAATAAAAACAAGTTTTTGGACTGAAGGTCCGGATACAACAAAATGAGTAAATAAGGACCAGGTTCGATCCACAGTATAGGCTAAAATTAATAGACAGAGTTTTCGGAGCGCCCTGAATGATTTTCTCTCCGGGACTGGCTTACGACATTTAGGCATTCAACTGCGTTTACCAGTATCCGTAGAGTTCACATAAAAACATGCACAAATACATTTTGACATTGATATTAAAATAATCAAGTGGAGTGGCATAAATATGGATTATGCAACTTAATGTTGCTTAGCACCAAATTGCAGGCATGAAATGTAGGTCGGACACCGAAGTCTTTGTTGCATCAAGAAAATGCACTGCGTCCTTTTGCACTGATAACATACAAGCGAGGTACAAAGTTGCTTTTACCTTGCACGTTGTAGAATTACCCAGGTAGGCTTTGAAGGGTTGTAGCCGTCAGGGGGAAGTACGAGGATCGGTCAGCTAGGCGGGACTTCAGGCGTCGAGAACGGCACAGATGGGCTCAAGCGGCGGGCTACGCCGGGAGATTGTAGATGGGCCTTTATATCCGTTTGGAACGAGAAGAGAACACTCAGGGTTCTCTAACTTTTGCAATTGTCTATCGTGACTGGTTTAGATCCGACACTAACGGTCGTAATTCTGGTTCACAAGAACGAAAATGATACGGCACCAAAAATGTCACGAATAGGTTTGCACCCACAGTATATGTACTTCTGCCTTTGGGTCCGCTAGCCGACTCGATACACATTTACGGCCTCGATGGATGTTGTTTTCGAGGGCCGGAGTCTGGCGGAGGTCTAAATGCCGACTGACGCGGGGAGGGAAAATTTGGCCGCTGCGGCGGACAAAATGCAACGCTGCAGTTTGGAAGCTTGTTCGAACATTTGCCTGCAGACATGACGTTGTAAAAACCAGAGTATTTGGAAGCATAGAGACAAAAGAAGCATTGTAAAGGGGAAAAACCGAGGTTAAATTCTTGATGCTGATTACAACAATCTTGGCGTCGATGAAACTTCAGAATTAAAACGTAGTTAAACCATTGAGTTAGAAAACGTAGTTAGAATTATAGAATTACCGAAAATAGAATAGTGAATTAAATGAACATAACACATTGAAGATGAAATTGAACAGGAAAGACTAAACAATGATGTAGCAGATGTTGATAATCCCCGCCACCTCATTAATAATGTTGCTCGAATGAAACGCAATAATATCGTGCGAAGTTTAGAACTAGATCATAGATTTATATAGTATCTGTAGTTTATATGTGAATGTGAATATTAAGTATTTTCTTTTATATGTAGTGTATTTTGTAATAACTGGCTGTTTAGAAAGCAATGTGAAAATAAAAAATGATACACTTGGTACGACAGATTAATAATTTTAAATCATTACATTCCACAGGAATGATATTTGTTTAATTATATTGTATTAAAAAATAATTTAATAGTTTTAAAGACATTTTATTTTAATCTAATAACATAATGTGCATGTTTTAAAAGAATAACTTGTATAATATCTAACTACTACCTACAAAAAATGAACACCTTTATTCTAAATAACGGTAAACAAATTACATAAGTAAGTTAGTAACAAGCAGTGGTTATATAATTTCATTAAACTTTAATAATTGACTTAGGAACTGTCTACCAACGAAATACCTAAGCGACATTAAATATTAATTACTGAACAAGGAACTGCCTACCATTGAATTGCACTTTGAAAACTGAACATTTTAAAACCTACTTGTACTAAAAAATAAAATCATAAAAATTGCTTAATTATGCATAAGAAATGTATATTTACGTTACTTATTACACGACTGATTATTATTTTGGTTATCACCTTCCATTACCTTCACCATTCGCTCTAATAATTCGTTAAATTTGTCGAGCCTTCTCATTTTTTCTTGATGCCGTCTTTCACCTGGCGTTGTCGATGACCGTTTTGTGGAAAGTGCAGATTTAAATGTGGGCGTTGAACATCCCGAAGCAGTAGGTCTATCGTGTACATTACTGGAGTTGTTACTTGCTCCATCTTCTTGATGCATAATTAAGCCTGCACTGTTACTACATACAGCTACTGGTTGTATTTCCGGTTTAGAATGTAGAAACTCGTGCATTTCGTCAAAGTATTCCCACTGTCGTCTACTTCTTCCCGTTTCCGAATTATGGATTAGGGTCTCCTTGTATGTTCTTTGCAACCCTTTCCATTTGGTGTTGCACTGAATCCAAGTAATTGGTTTGTCCATGTGTTCGGATATTTGCTTCGCAATTTTGGTCCACACATATTTCTTCACGGTTTTCTGGAATTCGTCGTCATACTGATGTACTAAATTTATTAATAAAAGTATGGCCCCACGTGGCCACAATACTTTGTCATTGTCTGCACTTTTATCAAGTGTTTTATCATTATCAGTTTGTTCTCTTTCTTCAATATTTTTTTTTTCTAAAGAGGTGTAGGAACTAACAGCATTGATAGCTGCGAAATCGCCTGTAAATTAAATATTTATAACTTTTGTTGCACCATCATTTTTATTAAAATACATACTTTGAAAAGTGTGCTGTTGCATATGCGCCCTCGTTACATCTTCTGTATCGCTGCAGAAGTTGCAAACATTACATAAAAAATATATAACTTCGTTCTCGTTTTCCATTTTTCAAATCTTAGTTTATACACAACAATTAAAATTTGAATTTTAAGGTTAGGTTGGCACATTTACCGCCACTCTCTGCACAGCGCTCCACATGCTCGCTTAAAAGTGTTGGAGCAAAAAGAGCTCGCTCTGGCTTACCCCATTTATGCGCTCCGTGAATATCCGAACACGCCGGATCTTGATCTGCGCAAGCTCCGAGCATTTAAAGAATGCGTTTGAGCGAAATGAGCGAGAAGAGCGTGAAAGGATCTAAATACCGAATGCAGCTTATGCTATAACAGGAGATAGAAATTAATCTGAAAAGATTTTCAATCTGTTGAGGTGTACAGATATATCTTTAGATCCTATTTGTAATAATGCGTTAGTATCGGAAATGTAAATGATTAAATATGGACCAGTATAACTTGCGGTTAACTTTTTATTTTGATTTAATTTTGTTTGTTCATTCTTCAGTAGTACTAATTGTCCAGGCAAAAAGATGGGATTATTAAGAGAAGTATCATATTGAATTTTTGATTTTTGTTTAGATGAAAGAAGTCTCTCATTTGCTATTTGATGGGAGTTCTGCATACGTATTTTTAAATTATTTAAATAAGAGTCATAATTATATTTTGTATAGTATAGTTTTGGGGCAAAGTAATTTTTGTTCCAAAAAGTAGTTCATAAGGTGTATATAAGGTAGCAGAATGAATGTTGGAATTGTAAGATAAAACTGCGGTAGGTAAATAAATATCCCAGAGTTGTTGCTCTGTTGAAACATAATGTCTGAGGTATTCCTTTAAACATGCATGAGTGCGTTCTAAACTTCCATTCGTCTGGGGGTGGTAAGCACTAGCTTGTAAATGAGTAATTTTTAAAAACTTATTAATTTCCTTAAATACTTGTGAAAGGAATTCTGTTCCTTGATCTGTCAAGATCGAGGTCGGTGTACCATAAAGGCTTATACATTTTATAAATTCAGTAGAAATTGTTTCAGCAGTGTGATCAGGGATTGGAGAGGCATAGAGAAACTTGGTTAAGTCGTCTTGCATAATTATAATAAATTTGTTTCCAGATGTGCTTATGGGAAGAGGACCAACTATATCAAGGGCAATTTTTTCAAAAGGTTTTTCACTGGTAGTAGTGATTTGCATAGGGACTTTAGTCGGATTACGATTAATTTTATTTTTCTGGCAATCCTCAGATTATTTTACATAATTTCTAATATCAACAGTCATGTTGGGCCAATAATATTTATCTTGGATTCTGGATAATGTTCGTTGAAATCCAGGGTGTCCAGCGACAGGGGAGTCGTGATTGTCAAATATAATTTGTGGAATCTGATCAGCTGAAATATGTACAATTTTATTTTTCGCATTTAGGGTTTATTAGAAATCGTAAAAGATCTAAGAAATAATTTAATTTTAAATTATTAACATCATCCATGGGAGTTAGAATGTCTATTTTATTAATTTTATTTTGTTTGATATAAAGACTTACATTAAGAATGCTTTGGAACAAGTCTTGATAACTTACTTTATCAAAATAATTTGTTTTTAGAAAGTTTATTAAATAGGTTTCAGATATTCGTTCTAAATCAAATAATTGTTTTTGTTCTGAGGGTACTAGATATCTTGATGTTTGACAATTTTCATCATTATCTAGTGAATGAAAAAGTAAACGTAGGTTAGGGGATTTTGTAATGGGCTTATCGTTAATTGTAATAGGTGTTTTAGGTAACTCGTCACAGTTGCGAGCTTTAAGAAAATCGTTAAAAGTAAGGGTTTGAATTGGTAAACAACATTGTTCTTGTGGAAGTTCTATTCTGGAAAGGGCATCAACATTTGAATTAATTCGTCCAGGTTTGTAAAGTATTGTATAATCGTACTCTTCAAGAGTTAAACGCCATCTAACTAATTTAGAAGAGGGATCTTTACAATTCTTTAGCCATAACAAAGGTCTATGATCGGTAATAATGTTGAATTTAGTTCCATATAAGTAGGGTCTGAAATGTTTTATGGACCATACAATGGCTAGAAGTTCCTTTTCAATTGTACTGTAATTTTGTTCATTTTTGTTTAAAGTTCTGGAAGCAAAGGCGACGGGTAAATCATTGTTTATAGGGCCTTGTGATAAGATAGCTCCAAGGGCTATGTTACTTGCATCCGTGGTTAAATTAAAAGTTTCTTTAAAATTTGGATATTGTAATAGTAAATCCTGTGAAAGTAATTCTTTCAATTTTTCAAAAACTGTTTGATGTTCAACGGTCCAAATAAATTTACAATTTTTATGAAGTAGATTTGTTAAAGGTTTTGTTATACTAGAGAAATCTTTAATAAATTTCCTGTAATAACCTGTAAGACCTAAAAATGATTTGACTTGTGTAGGAGAGGTTGGAATTGGGAAATTTTTTATTGCTAAGATTTTTGAAGGATTTGGTTTAATACCATTTTCTTAAATTATATGTCCTAAATAAGAAATTTCTTTATGCAAAAATTCACATTTATCGGGTTGAAGTTGTAAATTGTTAGTTCTGAGTCTGTTAAAGACTTCTTGTAATTTTATATTGTGATTTGCAAGAGAATCTGCATAAATAACTATATCATCTAAATAAACAAAGCATTTTATTCCATCAAGTCCAGAAAGTACAGTATTCATTAATCGTTGGAATGTTGCCGGAGCATTTTTGAGACCAAAAGGCATTCTAGTATACTCAAAATGATCTGAGTTTGTTGAAAAAGCAGTTTTTGGAATATCTTGTTTTGCTACGGGAATTTGGTGAAATCCGCTTGCTAAGTCAAGAGTTGTAAAATAATTTGAGTTACCAATTTGATTAAGGATAAGTTCAATACTAGGTAATGGAGAAGCATCTCCTATCGTGATATCATTTAATTTCCGATAGTCAATCACTAATCTCCATTTCTTTTTTCCACTTGCATCGGTTTTTTTTTGGGACAACCCAAAGTGGAGAAGACCAAGGGGATTGAGAATCTTGTATTATTCCTTGTTCTTTCATTTGTTTGATTTGATTATTAACCTCAGTTTTATGAACTTCAGGGAATCTATAAGTTTTTGAATTAATAGGAATTGAAGAAGATGTAGTAATATAATGCTCAACAGAATTTGTGTTATGTAATTGATCATCAGGTAAGTAAAATATGTCATTGTATTTTTCGCAAATTTCGAAAAGACGTTTACGTTCATCATCATTTAGATGATTTGTTCGAATTTGTTCTCATAGAACTTGAATTCGATTAAAAATAAGCGAAGTATTGGAATAAAAAATGGGTGCGGTCGCTTGTTCTAAAGCACCTAGGTTGGTAAAGTTGAAATTAGGAATTGGTTCTAATTGAATAGTTGATACATGGTATTTTATTTTTGTATCAGTTGTATTTGCAATTGTTCCAATGCATGTGCCATCAGGTCGTACTGTGGTCATTGCTTGAGAAGGGTAAAATCCTTGTATAAGTTGACAGGTAGGTATAATGCCTTCTTTAATTTGTGGATTTGATACACGTAGAGGAATAACTAATTCACTCCTAGCGGGTATAATAAATGAGTTTGAATTTTCAGAATTCAGAGGAATAGAGACAGCATGTAGGCGTAACGGATTCATTTGAAATATCGTTGCGTTTTGAGAATATAGAAAATCATTACCTAAAATTCCATCAAAAGGAATATTAGTAAGATCATTAATTACATGAAAATTCACATATAAAGTGATACTTTCTATTTGAATTGGGAGTAGAATTTGTCCTAATGTGGTAATCAAATTGTTAGAAATCCCTTTTATTGAAATTTGGTTGTTGTGATCAATTATTGAATTAGGATTTAGTGAGCTATTTTTTATAAGTAAGACAGAGGCACCTGTATCGACAAGTAATTTAAATATTTTATTTTTATTAAATTTGTCGACTGTTTTTAGACAAACATAAAGGTTTGGATTTGATAAAAAAAATGGAACTTGAAATTAATCCAATTGTATGAGGTTTAATTGATGGTTCTGTAACTGGTCGGTTTGGGATTGATTCGTTAGGTCGACCGTTTCTAAAGAATCGTATTGGTTTACTGAAAATACTGGTTTTGGAAAACCCTGTTTTTGTTTTTCGTTATACATGTTTTCTACAATTTCGGATATTGTGACCTGCGAATTTACAATAAGCACAAGTAATTTTTGGACTGGTCAAGGCATATTGTGGTAGTGAAGTGGTAGTCGTGTTGTGTAAATCGTACATTACTGTTAGGTAAAGTGGATGTACTTGGTTTTGAATAGCATTTATCGCTGTTGTGTGTGGTCGTTTTACAAAATTTGCAAAATTTTTGAGTTTTGAAAGTTGCAAAATTTTGTTTCATTAGTTTTAATGAATTTTCTTCTGCTTGAGCTATGGTTATAGATTCATTTAAATTTGAAATTGTACTTGCACGTAGACGATCGCTAATTTTAGGATGTGTAAAATGTATAAAACGAGATAAAGCAATTTCTTCCATTAGATGAAGTCTGCCATCTAACAATTTTTTATCAGTAGTGTTTGCAGTAATTGAATTTCGTAATCTTTTTAGTAATGTTTCGAAACGTCCTACAAATATCGAAATTGTTTCTTTGTGTTTTTGCTCAACGCTTGTCAGATCACACAACAATTGTACATGATGTTTCGAATCTTGAAAATGTAGTAATAAGTAGTCACGTAATTCTACCCAATTTTTGAAATTTTTATTGCAAATTAAAGCACCAGCTTTCCCTGAGATTTGTGTAAGAATGTAGCGAAGCAAAATAGGATATTGTTCGGGTACTGCACAATCTACATTTTGAATGAATGTTGGCAATTCTTCGCGATTACCATTAAAAGGTTTTATAAATTGAAAAAGCTCTGATATTCTTAGTTGAATTTGTACAGGAGTGGAAGTTCTCTGTTGTGATTCAGTAGAACCAGAAATTTGATCAGGGGTTGCTTCAGTCGGGGGAGGAGCCATTATTGTAAATGAATCTAAATTCGGACTAAAAGTTGGACTGGAATTATTTGTATTTGGGGTAATAAATTCTAACTCGCTATCAAGGGACTCGGGGAATTACGGAAAAATATTCGGTAATTGGACATAAGCGAAGATATGAAGTTTACAAGAAAAATCACTCACATTAATAGAAATCCTGCGTACATGTTGTAACCGTAGGTATGGAATGGTATTGTTGAGGTAGTGTTGGTTGTAGCAGCCGGTCTGGGAAGCTTCTTAATGGAAGTTCGGCGGATCCAGGTCGGTAAAGGTAGAAGACCTGTTGTCCAGATTTTCGTACTTGCTTGACGTAGGGATCTTGAACACAGTTGCGCGTCAAAGAAGTAACTGTTTATTGTTACTAACTTTCGCGTTAAATATTTAAACTTCTGACACCAGTTTTCTTGTTATGTAAAAATAACAAGATTAACAAATTTTATAATGAACATTTGCACTAAATAAAAGATCGAAGAATATTAATTTGTTTATTAACACACTTTGATAATTTAAACTAGATAGGCGTTGCTTACTCGGCCAGGTCTAGTGTACAAAAGTTAAAGTTTGAACAGTTTAGGGCTCTATATATACTTAGGTACTCTATACTATGAGTAACTTCCGATGACTGCATCTTTGGTAACAAAGAAAATATTGTGGAAGAATTAGTTCACGATGCGGTCATCTTGTTTAGGCGAAATCTTTTATAGGATATCAAATTTAACAAGTGGTTACATTGTAGCAAATATGAATAATAATATGACACATTGTTAGGCAAGGATTAAAAATGGAAAGCACACAAATACAGAAAAGAAGTATTCACTTAAGTTCATGTAATTACAAATGCGTCACATATAGCACTGATTATTGAATAATATAACATTTGTTAGTAATACAATAAAGTGGAATAACAACATTAATTGCTTAAATTCTATGTTAATAAAGATATGTATTGATTATATTAATTCTAATATATAACAATAGTCTGGAGAACTATGCAATTCTGAGAAGCAATTACGATTACAGCAATTCAGTGTTTGAACTGCACCTTGCCTGTCAAGCGATGAGTTTGGGAAGTTTTTAAATGCTATTTTAATGCATTTTGTTGTAGGGGAGGCCGGGGTTGAAAGTAACATTTTCCAGTTTTCATTTTTTATTTTTAACAGTAAGATACATTTTTAACATTTAAATATACAAAACGATAAGTTAAACATTTGAGCTACATTTAAAATTCTTATTTCCTTATTTTTCTAAAAGACAAAAATAAAAAAAAAATGTTAGAAGTGAAATATTTGTTACTTTTAGCCCCGACAGTGGGGCTAAGTAGACTGAAAACATACATTTTTTATTAGTATTACTAAAAATATTGAAAAATAAAATATTACATAAAAAAACTTAATCAGAAAAACTGTCATCCGAGTCAAAATTGCGTCAAATAAACGCAATAATATTATTTTTATCACACTTAATATGCGCCCATAATCGACATCTGATGCACTGCACCCATTGCTCTCCAGGCACGCTCCCAGAATATGCCTCACAGCACATAAGACAGAAGCATTCGTCATCAACCTCTCCTTCTTCGTCACTTTCATCTTCAACTTGTCTGAACACTCCTTTTTTACCTCTAATTTGAAATGACTCCTTTTTTATTTGTTCCTCTTCCTTTTGATCACCTTCACTGAAAACTCGTCTGACCACCTGATGCTTTTACCTTTATCGTTTACTGCCTTACATGTTTCCTTTGTTGTTTGTTCTTCTTTCAACATCAACATTTCAGGGGTGGCAGTTAACACTGCAGCTTTACAATGTTTTCTTCCTTTGTTTGTCTGCGATCTCTTTGCAGCTTTTGGGAAGGGTTTTATTGATTCTGGTGAGAATATGCTATTATTGCTGGTATCGGATGACTGAACATCTAGAGCTAGACTGTCATTTGATAATTCCGTAGCGGGACTAGAATGAGATGGTCCAGCAACGTTGTCATCAGAAGGTGAATTTATCATTTCCTTTAGATTTTCTGGAATAGGCCGGTAAAAATTTCTCTATTAAGTGGGCAAATGCCACTATTAGCAAGGTACGTTTTAAATGGCCCATACACACCGACATCCAGAGGTTGGAGACGGTGCGAACAATGAGACGGGAATGACAACATAATAACGTTATTTTCTTTGGCCAAGTTTGGAACATGAATGTCTAGATGAGACTGGTGATTGTCTAGTAAAAGAAGAGCAGGGGATGAAGAGCTTGGTCTTACACACTTAATGAAATGTTGCATAAAAATGCGAAAATCAATGGCAGTCATCCACCCAGAAGGATTTGCAGTGCCGATGCAATCTGATGGACCATCCCGAACGAAATAGTCCTTGTAAAATTTTCTCGGAAAAATGAACATACACGGAATTGCATTCCCCGTTGCATTAACGCACATAACAAGAGTGACGAGAGTACCACGTTCTTCCGATGTCAGCTCTCCAATTTGCA
Source organism: Limonius californicus (assembly GCA_014611495.1). Classification (NCBI taxonomy): domain Eukaryota; kingdom Metazoa; phylum Arthropoda; class Insecta; order Coleoptera; family Elateridae; genus Limonius; species Limonius californicus. Next base: position 2,689 of record JABXWE010010297.1, on the reverse strand, counting down.
ATTTCTGTTCCAGCCTTTTTCTTTGTGGTCCATGATGCAGGAACTTGTGTTTCATATTGAACAGCACAGTCGTACGCTAACTTCCGTACATCAGCGGGGGTAAGTCCAAAATAAATGTTTGCAGCTTTCTTTAAGTACGCACATAGACGTTCCTCCTGATCTTTGCTGAAAATTTGTCTATTTGGCACATATCCAACGGTTTCACGATCCAATCCTGTTTTTTTTTCATTGCTACATAGCGGAAAAGTGTTACGTGACAAATTTCGAGTTCTCTTGCTACTGCTCTGATTGGTCTGTTTTCTTCGATGGCCAATGATACCGCCCTGTTTATTATTTCAGTAGAAGTAGTTCCACGATTTGTATTCGCGTATAAGATCTCATCTAAAATAAAAATAGCATGTAATGTGAATTTATGTTGCTGGGGTTAGTTGTAACACTTTGTTACAATCAGCCCCACGGTCACACGGACTGGGTTTTTATATAAATTACAACTTATAAAAATTCCAACGCTAAAATGCATCACATCTACCGAAAGCCAATGAAATTTACATCAAAGTTAGCTACATACCTTTTAATTAATGCGCGGGATGTTCCAAAAGGGCCACTCATAAGGAGACAGCAAGAAATTACTTTCAGTCAAACAACGTGCACACCTCACTGCTCATCCATAAACTGATTTATGACGGAGCTGTACCGACCGATATCAAAAGAAAACGGCATTTTACGACTTCACACGCAGACTGCAGTGACATCTATCATAAATTAGACTAGGTTATAGCTAGTGTTACAACCTACCCGTGTTACTTTCAACCCCGGCCTGCCCTATTATTTCAAACTTCTGAATTTTAGTCAACTTCCCATCGGGTGCTATGCACCCGTGGATAACCTTCATGGGGTGCAACTGCTCCCTTGCACCCGTGTAGTCGCCGCCCCTGCTACTACCCGACATAATATCGCTAAACGTGTTTACATCTGACACAAATTATTTGATATTTATATCACGGATAAATGTATGATATCCCTATATTTTTTGATGTCAGCTATAAATATTCGAAATGTTTACATTTAAACACGTAGGTATACTTATTTTATTCTCTTTCAAAGTTTGTTGTTGCTTGTCTACATTTCAATATGAGATCGTCCAAACGAAAAATTGCAGCCTGTCTGATAATTTTGAAGCGTTTAATAAAGAAAAGACAGAAACGGTCTATGTGGATTCGAGGCTGGATTGTGAGACGTGAAGAACAAGGTGCATTTAGCCAACTAATGTCTGAACTCAAAGTTGAAGATCCAACGCAATTTTCAAACTTTTTGAGAATGAGGCCGCTCAATTTGAAAAACTAGTTTGTAAAATTGGTCATCTTATATCAAAACAAGATACCAAATTCAGAAAAGCTATTAGAGTAGGAGAACGACTTGCTGTAACTTTACGATTTTTGGCATCAGGTAAGAAAAGTAAAAAAAAGGGGCACCCTTTTAGATAACATAATTATTATACCATTTAGGTGATTCTTATGCCAGCCTAAGCTACTTATTCAGAATACCAAAATGCACTATCAGTTTAATTGTTCCTGAAGTATGCCGAGCACTTATTTCAACATTAAAGGATGAATATATGAAGGTAATGAAATATTAATTTTATTATTCACCAATACATATTTGGAAAATATTTATTACTCTATGTTTTTTAAATGAAAACTTTGACATAGTGGACTGTATATTTTATTTTGAACATTGATAACTAATACATTCAATTACATGAACAGACCATGCTTGGTCGTTGCACACCAATGCCATCATAGAACAATACAGTGGGAGAACTGCTGCTCGCATGTTAAAGTGGGGAAACACGAGCTGTTGCGCCACCTAGTATTCTCCTGGCAAACTATTAATATTTGGCGCCTTTTTACAAATAGTATACACTGAAAAATTTGGCGCTTATAATACTTTTGAATATGGTTGTAAACTCCCAGGGAGTGAACAGCAATAAAGAAATAAAAAATTAAAAATAGTATATCCATTTATTACAAAACAATTTTATTTTTTTTAATCATCACACATCTAAAACTTAACGTATCATTACAAGAATAGCACTTAAAACAACTTAAAAACTACATATACTAACTACTACAAAAAATCTAAACTAGACTTTATTATTTTAAATATAATAAATTATAGAAATAAAAAATAACACATATAAACTACATAGCTTTGAATTTTTTGATTTTTTTTGAATGGCCAGAAGAAACATTTTTATATTGTTTTTTGTCCTTTAAAAATTTATATATAACAAGTCTTATACACATGCTTATTATTAAAGTATGACTGTCATGGTCAGGACAGAATTTCGGCATACAACAATTTAATTTTATTTTCTAGTAAATTTTCATGACCATGGTGTTCTAAAAAATTATAAACAATATCATGGATTAGTTCTGTCAAATTGATCATGAGTTCACTTGCATATTGCAATCGGTTTTCCTCCGTGAACTCTTTAAATTGAACAAACAAATGGTTATTGCTTATTTCCTCTGAAAAAATACTTCTGTGGCAAGTTTCACAGTCTGGGATGTTAATTTTTTTAATTATCCATCCTGCAACATAAGCTGTGGCATGATTTTCTTCACGTTCTAAAAATGAAACGTCCAATTTTTGGTGCTCATCGATACCATTTTCTTCCAAATTATCT
>JABXWE010010294.1:0-10537 GCA_014611495.1 Limonius californicus | reverse complement strand
TTTTTCGGGTTTAGGTCTTGTGTAATTACTGTTGTAACTTCTTGTATGTTGGTAGATTGAATTGGCAGAGCCATTTGACATGGAGCAGCTAGGAGGGTTTCAATCTCCTCTTCATGTTGGTCATATTCTGTTTCGTAAGGTTGAAAAACGTTTGTCAAGTGATCTGCGAATGCAATAGCCTTTTCTTCATTTGTTCTTGCCCATGATCTGTCCCTCTTTCTAATTGGGGGAATGTTATCTTGGTTTTTGTTGAGTTTAGCTGTGGCCTTCCACAGAGAATAGTCCGTAGCTTGCGTTGGTGTCAGTTTTTCAAGATAATCGTGGATTGACTGATTTTTCTCAGTTTGCAGCAATGTCTTTAAATTGCGTATAGCACCATTTAATCTTTCTTTGTCTTGGGGGGCCTTTGTTGACATCCAAATCTTCCGTAGCTTCCTTTTTTCTGTTATTGCTTTTCTTACCGTCTGAGAGCAGTTAAATGATGATTAAAATGCTAATGAAAGCTTCAAATGTTTATTAACAAAGCTAACTACAAAAATTAAATTGAATATGTTTAGAAAAATATTGTATATGAAAATATATTTCCAGGAAGCAAATGTCTACCACGATAAATACATGGATCGGGTAAAATATATTTTAATTGGCCAAACTGGACATCATTAACATCGTGTACTGATGGAAAAACGAATATGTTCTTTGTTTGTTGATATTGTCTCAAATAAAGTCTGTAAGCTTTTTTTTAAATTGGTGTATTTGCCCTACAAACGGCTCGACAGTTTGTTTTTTCGTACCTAGATTATAGATGAACTCAACGATAAGAAACATTTCCATCAAAATTTCTACCGTTAGGTACTGCCTTTTTCACAACAGCAGGTTCTTCATTTTCTAGATCACTAGAAAAATTCTCATGTTAGTCACCATTCAAATATAAATACTTATCATAACGTGGTACAAGTTTTTGTATGCCTTCGTCATAGAAGGTTACTGTTTGAGACCGAAAGCAATTTTGTACCTTCGTTTTGAGGTCGACGAGCGGGTTCTTAAAAAATTCTTAATGAAATAAAAGGCGACAGTCACTCGGTGCTAAGACGGGACTGTGTGGGGATGGTTAATAAATTTTCAACCATATCATGTTCTAGAAAACGTTTGCTTGAACTTTTGGCTTTGCGAGGAACACGTATGCTTCCATTGCATTGCTTGTTGCTTGGTTTCAGCAACTGTGTACGAAATTAATGTCTCGTCGCCAGTCACAATTTGATTCAGGTAGTCATCGCCATAATTTCATACAGTACCGTTTGACGTGAATTTCACGAATTTTCTTATTCACATTTTCCACAAGACCGTCGTTGACAAGAGAAAGTTTTCCACTTCATTCCTCATAGTGCACGTCCGTTAGGCCATTTCTGAAATTCCTAGAACAGTGTCTAGTCTTCCTTCACTCATGACGCCTTGACCATAATACTCGCGTATTTGACAGTCAATTTTGGCAGTGTTTTCGTTTTCTGCATGGAGCAAACAAATCACAGCGCACGCTTCCCACTTGGCGGGATTTTCAATAGTAGTGTTCATTTAGCGCTTTATTATATAATTGAATACAATGGCAGAACCACGGTAAAGTGTGGCTAGCTCATCAACCTCTACAACACCCCCGCAATGCACTAAATTAACTATGCCCCTTATTCGGCGGGAATATTTAAACGACTCTTAGTTTCCGAATCAGCCTCCTAGTTTGCGCACGCTATTATTTTAATGCTTAGAAGCTATTAAATAATATTTTAATTGCATTAAAGGTTTGTGTTAAAACTATTTTTAAAATTAAAACTTTCCTAAAATCGTTGCTGTTGTAATTTTCCTTTATATTTAACAAGCGAATTTGACTAGTGTCAGGTTTGTAATTAGTGTTAGTTTTATGAAATTAGTATTAATTATGTAAATAGTATTAGTTATACGTATACAGGTTGATTCTTAACATGTGCGAAAAACTTTATCCACGTATAGCTGATATTATTTAACACCTAAATTTTATTATTATGAAGCTTTCACAGGCCTTAGAGGCTCATCGTTTTTGGTGTGAGACAAGGCTAAGTTAGTTTGTGCAATGCACAACAGGGTCCGACTCTGCGGGTTACAGTGTTGGTGCGTAACCATGCTTAACATGCTGTTGTGTTTGAATGTTTTTGTTTTTGTTTATGGTCTTGTTACTTCTCTAATGCGACCGTAATTCGAGGAGTGCCGTTAATTTGATCCCCAATGGCAAATGGAGATCGGGACCCAGTACCAACCACCCAGGGAATTAGAAAAATTTCCGACCCTGGGGAGATTCGAACCGGGAAGCGTTTGGAGTATTACATCCAAAGCTTGGCTCTCTACCACTGAGCCATCCCCGCCCTTTACACCTAAATTACGTAGTAATATTTTTAAAACTCAGCACCGTTACGGAGATATGGCGCTTAAAATTTCTTTACCTCGAATCACTAAAATGGTAATAATTTTTTATTTTTTATCCGAAATCAAATAACTTCATTGTTTTGGAAAGGTAACAGTTAAGGTTCAGGAAAAAAATACATTTGTGTGTGAAAAGTGGGTAAAATATTAAAGATTACTTTATAATTTAGGTGTTAAATAACCGCAGTTATACGTGATTAAAGTTTTTCCCACATGTTTAGAATCACCTTGTATAAGAAGCTCTAGAGTTTTAAAGAAGGTACGTCACTGGCAGACTCTTCACATGTCATTAATTTAAACAGTGAAATAATTACGTATTGTCCAACTATACAGATTGTAAGATAGTACAGTAAAAAAAACGCTGTATATTATTAGCGAGGCAGTTCAGTAGAAAATTACTCGATTGGTATCACGACTCTCTCCAATTTCGTTGTTTAAATTGTTGAATAAAAACTGTTACAAAAAAACATGTAATTGTTTTCGTTTTAAGTTCTCGGTTATTTTCAGAAGCTTATTTTGTCGATAATGTAATAAACGTTTCCAATTTAAATTTCACCAGAATAGACTCAGACTCATTTAAGGTACTACAAATACCTACATACACACTACGCACATATCCCCGGAAATACCATTTTGAAAACCATTGCTTATGGGTTTTTAGAAGGCCAAACCATTTTAAGTAAAAAATCAAATCGAAAGTTTTGTTAAATTTTTCTTGTTAGAGTGCTTTATCTCTTACGAGACGTAGCGATCTTCTCTCCTATGCCTATGTTGCGCAGACATAGAGGACCTACATCTTAACGTGGGCTCCAAATCACGGGAAGTGTAAACACTTGTACTCGAGAGAAGATTTACTAGGCAGAATACCTCTCTGGTTTGTCATTGCCTTGTGTGGGAATTGAACCCAAGACTTTCAGCGTAGAAGTCTAACGCGCTAACCTCTAGCCCACGGCCGTCTCAAATGTTAAATTAATGTGTTCTAAACTTGTATACAAAAAGGGCCCCAGACTGTAGCCTCTTAATTTTTAGTTTCGCCACTAATAAACCTTATATATTAGTAAAGGAAAGAATCTTTGCCATAGTCTGATGGTAACTTGTTTTAAGTGATGTCACTTTTCTTGATGACATCATATATCTTCCTTTTAATAATATATAGGGTAACATAGAAATGCTACAACCTAAAGCCTTTTTGGTAAAATAGGTAATGTGTAAAAACTAAAATGGGGAAATACTTCAATCTGCATTTATATGTATTTTTAATCAATTTTTTGGCGTAACTAACTCAATAAAAATGTACGTCTGTTTTCAGTTTTAAGATGAAAGTAACTTTTGCTGGTGACGGACTTTTTTGATAATTCGGTGCAATATTGTTCGACTAAAATATTATAAAGCTATGTACAAATTAGCACCAAAATCCTGTAACCCAACTGAGTAGCCTAATAAGGTTATTCGGAGTCATGTTATGCCACGATGTTGGAACACTAGATTGCAGCTCCCACCGAAAGTCGATAGATAACAGATTATTGTAAATGTTTTTAATGTAACGTTGAAAAACCGAGAAACTGTGGAATTTCCAAGCCGTTTATTTTGTAATAATATCAGCCGTGTAACGACATATCGTTACAAGGTTATGATACGAGATATCTCAGGACAAAACTTCACCCACGCTAAACTGCAGTGTGTAGTCTAACATAGTTTAATATGGCTTTGTAAATATTTTCAATGTTTAGTTAAACATCGACAAATTGTGGAACGCTGTTCACCGCAAATCTCCAAGCCGTATAATTTGCAGTATAACCCCGCAGTGCATTCGTCTGTCTTTACAAGGTCACAATACCAGACAACATTACAGAACAACAATTCATCGACGTTAAACATCGCAGTGCAAATATTGCTTTGTAAATATAGTCTTTAATATTTCGTTAAAAATGACAACAAATGAGGAACGTAGTGCACCATGAACCGTATACGTTACGTTCCACAATGACACGCCACGCAGTTGCGCTACAGGATTCTGTTGCAAGTGTGTACGAGGTTTAACGTAGTAAGCGGAAATATATAATTAGATATATGATATGGGATAATCAAGGCTAAAATAGTAGTAGTTGATGCAGGGTTTATGTGGTGAGATGGAGCTAATGTTAGGCAGTGGTTTTTGCCTACTTTGGATATTACTTAAATGTACGCTCAACAAATAAAATATTTGCAAAAGTATACGCAGCTTCTGTCGGGTTTCAATAATATCTGGGAAAGGTTAATATGGTTTGAATATGGTTTCTTGGAATGTGAGTGATAAACAAGGGGTAGTAAAGTGTTAAGAAGGGTCACCAACGGCAGTCTACCGATGACAGCGTTGTTGGTAGCTAGGCGTTAGTATAGCATATTTCGCGTCATAACTGATTAATAGCGTTTGCGGACCTACTAATTGATTGCGATGCGATTATCCTCTACGCTGAGGCAAGGTGCGATATTAGTGTTACGATTTATGTGTTTATTGAGTTGGCGAGGTTGTCGTATATAGTCCATGAAGTGTTGTATGTGTTTACCCGAATGGTTGCGCATTATTTACTTGTTATTATATGTGGTTTACAACCGTTGGTCCCTATTATCGTTATTATACAAGATTAGTGAAGTAGTTGCCGGAAGCAGTAGCGTAGTGAATATACCTATCTATATCAGTAAATAATGTGTGTGGTAAGTTTAATTATTATTCATCTAGCAATCATTCGGGAGGTAGTCAGCTGGCAGAGGTGCTCTCGTAAAGACGCTTACGTCGAATTATTATTATGAATGTTATATCAATACCACGATGGCATCGGCTGACTCATGTGGGGGCCGAGGATGATGTCGCCCGCGATAACATATTGTCTGGTTGGACATAGTTGAATTGCCTGGTTTCCTCTGTAGCATTAGTGCATAATTGTAGTAATTAATTTATGATTACGAGTGGCTGCTGCTATAGTAGCTAGCTGGTAGATGGACTTTGGTATCCTGTTTGAATCCCAATCCCGGAGTAGGGGGCTGGAGGACTGCCGGTGAGTACAACTGCCAATATTTATTGACAGATCAGTAAGTCTATGTTTTATTATCTGTTGCATGTCACCGTCTGCCGCCGCCAGTGAACCTGATCGCATCTGCTGTTTGTTTAATCAGGAACTGTATAAATAAAATGAAGAAACGCTGCAACCTGATTTAAATGTGAAATTCAGTAGTTCTTATACGGCCTTCGTAAGGTCGACCCTAACAGGAGCTACATAATGACGGCTGTAACATTTGTGTTTTGCTGTATGGTGTTTAAATATTTTTTTATGGAATACCCTGTAGGTTTTTGTAGTGTTGTTTTTCTTTGTGTTACGAAATATTTTTGCATCTGCGTGTTCCTTTGATTGCTATCTTTATTTTTACATTATCGGAAAATCTAAAGAACTAACCAAATATCTGAATTTTCTGTTCTATCTACAAGGGTATCGTTATATTATTTCATTTCGTCCCACTGCTGGGCACCGACCTCTTCTCTGTCACGTGTTCTCAGCGCTAAGGTAGAAACACGGGGGGCCTACAGTTTAAGACAGTTCTAGTTTCCGTGTGTGGATATATTTTTTAATTTCTTTATTGCAGTACAAATAGCTATTGCTGCATAGCTTCCGGGTTTAACTTTGCACCAGGAACCTGTTACGGGCCAAACGAGCTTTTTCGTCGATCCGCAACCCGATAGGTGGAAAAAGGCCTGTAGCTTAGCTCAGAGGAGTAGGGGGGAATTCACGGAAATCGCTTACGGGAGGAAATCTTCCTAGTAGTGTACAGAGTGGGTCAAAATTAGTGGGCGCCACCTTCCAAATACAGCTGATTGTAGGTCCTCGTGGAAGGCCGAGAAGTCAGCAGCTTACGGGAATCGGACTCGCCTTTATTGTGCCTCCTCCTGTATATATGTATATGAATCTTGCAAAATGCATGCACAAACAAATACAAATACAAAATAATAAAAGATATACTGAATTTTAAAACACATATAATGAAATCATTGGCAATACAAAAGAATGACAGCAAAAGGTGATTTTAATAACTCTATTTTACAGATAGTCAAATTGAGCGCTCAAGCAAAGGGATTCGCCGTCACAGGCGCGCGTAAATGGTCCAATCGACTACGGGACCAGCGGCGTCAGAGCTTACACAAATAACACAATAAGATGTAAATAACCTTTACATTTAGTATACAAAAACTATCTGCGACTGCAGGTCGCTCTTGTTACAAACAACAAAAAGGTTCAGTCACTTGGAGTTTCGCAAGTTTACGCGTGAAAGAAAAGCTTTCTTTTTCACTACACAAAAAAAAACTGGTACATTCTTCGCAACAAAAGTACTTAGTTTCTTTACCTTGATTTGTAGTAACGAGGCGGAGACAGAAAAAAAGGTAGACGTTCTTCTTCAGAAAACTTTAGGACGAAATTTTCGTCGCAGCAGCGGCACAGGTACAGGAACAATGGGCTCGATACTAATCCGCCAAAAGCGATCGGAAAATTCGCAATGAATTGCCTTTTTAGGATTGAAATCCAGCGTATTTTCTTTAAAATCCGACACTTGTCGATATTCTGTTCACTCCACGGTGATACAGCGATACGAGATTACGCGATGGATACCCATCGAAAAACCCAAGCCGGTCGTTATTAATTTCTTAACGGCCCCCCGAAGATGGAATTTGGTGGACCGGAGTTCAGCGGAGATCGAAAGCTGACTGAAAACCTAAACGCGCCCCGAACATGTGTTGGTCGAAATATTACGCCACCTTGAGAAATATGACGAAATTGTTCTAAAAAGATTTGAAACGTAAATTCGCAGAAAGCGACCAGAATTAGGTACAGAGAAAACATGAATCGGCAAGACTTTGCGGAATCGGCCCCTCATAACTCAATCTTAAAACACCTATGAAGCGGCAATTAAAGTACGACATTAAGTCAGACAGAGTGGCACAAATTTAAATGAACATAACAAACCAACCGGTCTAAATTACGCCAGTATTTAATTTCGCAACTTCGTTTTCGTATTAGCACAATTGTTAAAGCCAATTATTTCATAGTAATATTTGCTGATATTTATTACTATTTAGTATTTTTATGAATTAAAAGTTCGTTGAACCAAGCGGTTATGTGTTTATAAGTGCACGACGTTTGTTATCATGAATTTTCTGTAAAATAATTTAAATGGCGTTAATACAGTTCAGCGAAAAGTATTTGATTTGAATTAAGACAATCTGCAATACTATTGAAAGTTCTGCAATACTGCAAGCCTAGAAATTACATATTAGGGTTAGAAATAAATGATAATAAATTTAAAATTTCGCGTGATATTTGTATAATTAATTGTACATATTAAAAAAAACTATTACAGTTTAGCACAGTGCTTAAACCCTTCAAATGTAGGGGTTTGTAGAATCGAACAGTATATATGGTAAATTTAGAAAAAAAGTTTGGAGTAATAAACTATTTGTTATTTATATGAATTTTAAAATTCATTTAAAATTAATTTGAATTACTGGTATACATGTAAGAGTTTAAGTTATCGCGTGACAGAATGGCAAAACGCAGGCGGTTTTATCGACGTACGATATTACTTCCACTTGATTATCATCCAAATAAGATTGTAGCCACTAAACTTTACACTCTGAATGCATTCTAGTCTAGTTACGTCAATTAAGGCCTATTAGGCTATCAATTCAATGCAAATGATAATATAAACATTGTTTTCGTCTACGACGCAGTATTTACACAAAGCGAAACTACAAAATTAGCAGTTGATATATTTTCTTTCTCAAACTAATGAGCCATTGAAATAGAACTTTCGCAAATACAGCCTGTGAGAAGATCAACCATCCTTCTAATTAATTACTTGCAATTGGGGAATTTCTGCGCTGTGGCACAGGAGTACCGAAATGTATGTAAATTGGTATTCCATGTTCTCCGTAAAATTTGCGGTGAATTATTCAACTTGCATTTGCTATTGAGTTGATATTAATTATTATTGTTTGTATTTTAGGCGAAAGTGTCTGCATTCAATAAGAGTTGCAGTCTAGGATTGAAATTGTATGCTTTATAATTCGCATTAATTTTAATGTATTGCTGTAATATAATTGGAATATCTTTCAGTATTGTCCATAGATTCAGTGGTTAGGAAACAATTCGGGAGGTTGGAATTTGCTATCATTAGTGCTCGAAGGGAGTTAAATAAGTAACATTGCATAAAGTTATTTAAAAATACATACCGGGTGTAGAATTGGAAAAAATTGTCATAGAGAATCCAATGTAAAATTATTACATTTACACTTGATGGCCTATGGCAACTTTTTCAATTCTACACCCGGTAAGTAATATCACTATTTTTCGTACTTTGTAAAGTTTGTAGCGTACAAATTTAATTTTGTTAAATTTATATAGGTCGCACTGTAAAATGTTACGGTTGACGCGCTTATTTTCAAAACATTTATTTAGCTATCGAGCATACGTTAAATAGAACCACAAGAAGTAATTTTTGTGAGTGTTTTGAGTTCTAAAGGGTTCTTGCGAAAACATCGCGTTGGTTGGTGGGAAAGGTAAAATTTTAGGTCTGATCCGATTTTTTTATCGTCTCGTTTGGGGTTGGAAAACTTCGTTTAAAACGGATTCCTTACCTTTCCACTAAACTTCCATGTCAAGAGTTTTACCATTCCGTTATGCCGTATCTAGCAAAAGTACATTTTTGTGGCAATGTACGAGGGTGATTCCAATTTGACCTGCATTTTATTTTTTTCTGGTCGATACAAACTATAAATTAATATTATATATACATCATTTTTCTCAGTAACAACCATCCTTTAAAATATACTTGTACCATCGCTCTGGTAGCTTCCGTATTCCCGTCGAAAAAATTCTTTTGGTTGACGACGTAGCCAATTTTGCACCGCATCCTTTACTTCCTCATTAGAGGCAAATTGCTTGCCTCCCAAGAACTTTTTTAGTGGCCCAAAGAGATGATAGTCACTTGGGGCCAAGTCCGGACTATATGGGGGGTGAAGCAACACTTCCCAGCCCAATTTAGCCAATGTTGTAACGTTGCCCCCTTGTGCTTATTGGGCTGCACGTTAATATTGCTTATATTGCTCGGATAAGCTCGTGAGATGTCCAGGGTTCAAAAATGACTACGTGTAAAAGAAATGTATTTATTAATTAGCACTAAACTATGTACAAACTGTAAAATAAATTAATGTTCTGGTGTATAATAATAGCTATAAAGGTAAATAATAACGAATTCTGAGTAATTCTGGGAGTCCTCGGTAGCTCCCCTGGGTCTTCCGGGTCGGGCACGCCTACTCGGGAAAGCTGCAGTCGGTCGAATGCTCGATCGTTCGCCCAAGATGGACGCTGTCTGGTTTGGACTGGACTCCGCGGTTACGTTGAAGTGAATCGGGATAAACGGATAGTAGTTAACTAATTTTCCAGTGCGGGATTCATAAAACACGCTAGCTTGACTAGCAACAAATGAAATTGAATAAATCGTTATAAATCGCTTCGATCAACGACCCCGGTGTGCTCTTTACTGCTGGCAGGCAATTTACCTTTAAAAGTACGTATTCACTTGAATTCTGGTGACTTTAAATACTTATTCAAACAGGAACTTCTTATTTAAGTTTCCCTGGAATTTCCCCAAAATACAACGGCGACGTTTTGAATGCGCCGAGAGTGACGGGTTTGATACGATAACCTGTATTTATACGGTGTATTTATGACGGGACGGGACTGAATGTTTAATTAACAAGACTTAATAATCTCGGCTCCTAAACAATTTACTTTTAATTTGGCAAATACAATCGGCATACGTTGCACCCAGATTCTCACAGAATCTGCGTATAGCTCTGAACCGTTTGAAATTCTCCAAACGTAATTCAAATATTACAGCCGGTATTGATAATAACCCAAAATTGGGATTCGTGAAAATTCCTCCACGGATCGAACCAATTTCTGTTCAGGGATTCAAATAAGAATTCAAATAAAAGATTACAGTGTGCTTACGTCGCTAATTATTCACCAGCTCGGCACACAATAATAATTCGTATAACAATTAT
>JABXWE010010291.1:0-24770 GCA_014611495.1 Limonius californicus | reverse complement strand
GTACTTCAGGTAAAAGTATAAGTAAACCAATAAGGAATGTTTCTGATGATGAATTGGTTACTTTTTTATAATTCATCGCTAAAAAGCACAGAAAATCAATCGCATGAACTCTCAGTAGTACTGTTTATTTATTCTTGATATACAAATTATTCAATGTAATAATATTTCTTTTTTCAGTTTTACAGCTAGAAAGAATGTAATAGCTAGTACATTTCTATAAATACTAGTCAGATCAAAAACCAAGGAATCTTTTTGATAAAATGCCCTTCCGAAAATGACATTGAGGCGTGTGTATAAAGTTTGAAAATACCCAAACTATGAAATCTTCTTCGAAATAATTGGTTTTGAAGTAGATCACACGGGTATTTAAGGTGTTAAAGATTATACCAGACATGTTCAGTTCCGAACTACACAATTCACCACTTGTGTAATGAAATTAATGTAAGACTTCAGTTAAGAAATCGATATAAACCAATAAAAACATCCTTACACAAATTAAAACTCAATTAGAAAATAATTGGCATGTCTGATTTTGAGCATTCTTCAGTTGGCTTAATAGGTAATATATTCTCCCATTTGCAGAATTTGTTGGATCGGCGCTTACATTAATGCTAATAATTCAACAAACGGTGTGTAATTAATGAATGTACCGCTCTATAATAAGCACAAGGCGCAGCGGATAAAAACAAATATACATTACGATTGTTATTATTTAGTTAAGCTTAAATAGAGGTATCTGAAAATAAAATTATGGTTTGAACTAGAATAAACTCTGTTTTAATTTTAGTGAACCCTAGAATAATTGCCCCCTTTTTTAAAGAAGTTTATAAAACGAACATAACCTCACTTTTACTCATTGCATTGGTTACACTAAAATTCATGTTATAATTTATTACAATCAGTGTTTAAAATCAAATAATTTCATTAATTTCCAAACAGGGGCTTTGATATGCAGGTTACACTACTGTTTGTGTCTTACTATAACAGTTATCTAATTTGGTTGTGGTATTATTGATGAACTCAATAGAGTTGTAATTAATAGATAAAGTATGTTGGTAACAGTGTGTAGACTAAGTAAAAAATAAACTAAGAATCATAATTTACCTTTTCTAGGAATCGTGCTACCACGTTATCAGTTCGTTCATGTTCAGCTGCTTCGCCAAATCCCCTTCACCATCGGCTTGCAACATGATTAAGTTGTGGCAAAGAATCCTCATCTCTTCATTGGCAGATTCGGAAACTTCTTCTACCTTAATAGTAGGCGGGGAAGGCGACAATTCGCCCATATTAAAAATAGGAATAAAAGCTTGCACGTCGCTTTCCGTTCCAGGGGAGAGCGAACTTTCGCTGTATATTCCCGGCGAACGAGGGGTGCCAAGACCGATGGTATTCGACAACTGTTCATTTTTAAATTTCAACACTGACGAGTTCGATAATAGTTCGTTCCTAATTTTTAAGGATTTTAAACGTTCATTATTTTCTACTAAGTGTACAGGTAAAATGCTGTAAGCATCGGATCCACTAACTTTGATGTAATGAAGGGGTGGCGGCGTGGAGTTGCTAGAAAAGTTGTCATCCTCGCTGGAGGGTGATGCAACCGAACTCGAATAATTAGTGCTCGATTGTGTTTCTAGACTTAATAAGGGCGTCGACGCCGGGTAAGTTAACGACTCTTTCGAAGGTGAGCTATCACTTAAAGCCAACAGCTCTTCGAGGCTTCTTATATATTCAACAGCCATCCTCAGCGTTTCAACTTTGCTAAGTTTCTTGTTTCCACTTCTGCCGGATTCAAACGCAGAGGCTATTGAATTAGGAATGCGTTGCCTGAGATTAGCGAATCCGTTGTTTACCTGTTTGACTCTGTTGCGTTCCCGCGCGTTCCTACGCGCGACCGCTGGCGGGGGTGTTGCGCGAATTGAAACTAACTCCTTCACTTTTGCTTTTTTCCGAGCTGTATCCATCACCTGCTTTGGTACTTGTTTCGCTTCTGCTGAAAGTGTAGAATGTTTGCTTAACGAAATTAAATTTCCGGATTTGGACGAACTTTGCGCAACTGTTAGCTTTTCGGGGATTCCGTTACACTGCACCAGGGTTACACTGTTCATTTTCAAAAAAACACGATAATTAAAGGCACTGCATCACAAAACCTATTGCCCAAAGTTTGAAATTTATCACAAAAAGCCATCGAATAGTTTCCTAATCTATTTCTCATATGCGCTTAGCGTTAATGCGTTATAAAGCTCACTAACCCGACACTAACTGAGACACTTAAATGAATGACGTAGTACCGGACATACAATTATTGCGGCGCGCTCGCAATTGGACTTGTTAGAGTTTGTCGCGTGCGGATGCGAGGAATGGAACGAACTACCGCAACCACCATTTCCAACGTAACTTTTGCACGCCGGCACGAGGCCGGTACAAACAAACCCCTCCTAAGAGGGGTATGTGTTGAATTGCAGCTGTTATTCACTACGAAATACTTTAGAATAGGGGCTCCCTCAGAAATCCCATACGTGAATTTAAGAGCCGCCGGAACTGCGGTCGCGGGGTTCGCCATGCGGGGAGCAGTCTTGAAAAAGAAACAGAAACACACTCTAACTTACCTGAATTTAAGGCGCAACGCATTAGGGTTCGTCGTTCATAGGTATTTGATATTTAATTTTCAAATTTGAAGTTTACCTGCATCACACTAATAACATGTCATGTTATATTTGATTTGAACAGTTTCAAACTACTGTAGACTCAGCGGCATATTCAATGGTATCTCATCTTTTTCGTGGAGTACATTATCTTTCAAGTTACCAGTCCAAAACAAACACGCCAAAGCAATAACATTCAATGCAAAAATTACAAAGGTATATAATCTCAGAGGTAATTAACTTCAAATGACAAAAATGTCTAGTTATAAGTTTGGTAAATATGGTATGAAAGTTGAACATATGTATAAGCACTAAAATATGACGCAAACTGTTTTCATAGTTCAACAAAAATGCAGGAGCGGCCCTAGAATTTCATGGAGGATAGATGCTTGATATTTTGACACCACAATTTTACGTTAGGTTGCATAAGGGGGAAGGAGCTCAGATTTAATATTTTCAATTTGGTAGCACAGAGAAACATTAAGTCAGAAAATTATACTTCATTATTTTAGCTAAATATATCAAAAGTAGGAGCAGTTAATGAGAATTTTTAAATCTATCTCAATATTCAAGTGCATGAACTGGATTTATTAACGTTAGAGACAGGAAGTCAAATTAACACGCTCTTTAAAATATACAGAAAATAAAACTGAAAACCCATTAAAACTACCAAACTTCTTGTGAAATTTTACAGTTATATATAAACGATAGAAACTGGATTATACGAGGTGTGTTCAATTGAAACCCATCTTCGCTTTATAAAACATTTATTCAACAATTTAATTATAAATAATTACCGTCACAGTTAAGGCACCTCTCCCATTGTTTTACTCATCGACGTATACCCTGCTCATAGAATTCTAGTGGCAGTTGATTGAAGAAGTCTTCCACATCTATCTGTACTTCTGCGCCAAACTCAAAATGGCGACCATTTAACGACTTTTTCAAAGGCCCAAAAATATGGAAATCGCAAGGCAATAGATCCGGGTTATAGGATGAATGCTCTAAAGCCCTCCATTTCTTTCGTTGAAGATTTTCTTTACCTTACTATACAGTGCTTCCCAAAAGTAACGGATAAATTCTATAAAATCGTTGAGAAAAATATTTCATAAAAATACTCGGACACGTCGATTTTTATTTTTAAATTGTCATTTATAGATGTAATTTTCAACCCTCCACCCCTCACCCCTAAGCCCTAACAACACCAACTTTAAAATTTCAAGTGGCAAAGTACTCCTTATGATACCTCATCTGATAGCTTTCTTTATGCTAAATACAACAAAAAAAAGTTTTTCAAAATCGGTTGATAAATAACGGCGATATTTAACAAAATGTATTCAACTGAAAGTGCCAATATTCGAGCAGGCGTTGATACGGTTTAAGCAATGTGTGGTAAAAACAATTGAAGTTTATGTTCTCAGTACGTCCTGTAAACATTGCGACGGGTTTTGAGAAATTAAGAAAAAAAAAATTTTTTTTCACAAAAAAAATTTTTTTTCTAATAAAAAAAATTTTTTTTCCATCCACGTTTAAAAATACTACATAAACGCATTAAAACGTACTGAGAACGATAAATTTCAATTGTTTTTATCACTCATTGCTGCAACCGTATCAACGCCTGCTCGAATAATGGCACTTTCATTTGAATACATTTTGGTAAATATCCCCGTTATTTATCAACCGATTTTGAAAAGCTATTCTTTGTTGTATTCAGCATAAAGAAAGCTATCAGATGAGGTATCATAAGGGGTACTTTGCTATTTGAAATTTTAAAGTTGGAGTTGCTAGGGCTTAGGGGTTGAGGGGTGGGGGGTTGAAAATTACATCTCTAAATGACAATTTAAAAATAAAAATCGACCTGTCCGAGTATTTTTAAGAAATATTTTTCTTAACGATTTTATAGAATTTATCCGTTACTTTTGGGAAGCACTGTATACCAAACACCTTACTATTTTTCTGTGGATGATTGAATAGATAATTAGTTATGATCTAGTTTTATCATTAGTAGAGCTAGGATAGTTAGGCAACATAAAGTCTCGAAAAGGGCAGGCATAAAGGCAAAAGAAAAGATATAAAAAAGCACTGAAAAGGCAAAAACCAAAAAAAATGGAAAATTACCAAAAAAAGACAGGAAAAAATCTGAAGAATACTTGAGGAAATTAAAAGAAACGACGTTAACGTTAACACTTTCGAAAGTTGTGACAAACTGGCTGATTCAGTAGAAAACTTTCTCATGACAATACTGGTCCCCTCATTAAAGTTAATCTCAAGAAAATAATTCTTCTGAGAAATTTTCAGCCGGTAACAATAAAGGGTAAATCCCACTAAGGCTCTACGCTTAAGTGCTTGGGAATAATACTTTCTACAATTTATTTCAGAAATTTAAAATGTGCATTTTTCGTGGAAAATTGCTAGTAAAAATTTTTTTTAAATTGAAATTTAAGAACCAGGTTTCTTAAAATTGTAATTTAATATACCATAAAAACACAAAAAAAAGGGCAAGAAAAACAGGAAATTCCTCAAAAAAAGCAGAATCCAGAAAAAGGCTCAAAAAAGGCAAAAAAGGCAAAATAAAATTTGCATTTTTGAATTGCACGCATTCCAAAACGGATTTAAAATTGGGCCTGCCTTTAATCCTTCCATTTATTAAAAAAGGCAATTTGCCTAACTATCCTAGCTCTAATCATTGAGGCGTAGCATTATCGTGCAGCAAAATGACCTCACGCGTTTTTCTGGACCTTTCCGTCTTATTGTTTGATGAAGCTTGTTCAAATGTTACGGTTCAAATCAGCGTTATTTGTTACTTACTTATCTGTGCGTAAAATTGATAAAATTCGGTATATTAGCCAAAAATCAAGAATTTGAGAGCGGAGTATCAAAGTAGCGTCAGTAGACTTCAGTTGTTTTTTCGACATGTTTTGTTTATATCTGCGTTTGAAGTGTAAAACGTCAACAAATTTCAAGGTTAGGAATCATCCACAAGTTGGACAAAAGTTTTATATCTAGTAATTATTTGAGAGATATTCGCATCATGATCTGGAACTGCAGCTAGAAAAGCAATAGAATTTAATTTAAAATAAATTAAAACAAATATGTAACATCGAATCAACAATTTGAAAAGTGAAGCAAGTTTGGGATTAACAGTTTCAAAAGAAAATATGGAGGTGCAACGTATTTATGAGTTTATTGGTATATTTGAACATCTGAGGTAATCAGCAGTAAATAATATTTGGGTTAATTACCTTGTGAAAGGATTTAACGAATACTAAGATACTCAGTCCAAAGTTTTTCTACGAGAAACTCAAAAAAAAGCAACAAGCGGTGGACCTTCGTTTTAATTCAAGATCAACAGGGCGCAGGAGTACCATCCCAATTTCATCTAGTGAATTTTACCAACACCAGAAGAAAATAAGTAAGTGCTTCTGTGTGAAAAGGTGGGTCCGTTTGAAATTGCTTTGTTAAATTAGACCTGAATATTTATTCCATTTAACTTTGTCATTTAATTGTTAAAGTTGTTTAACGTTTCATAAGAAGAAACTGAGATAATTCGATGGTTCCCCTAGCAGACTATAGAAGTTGAGCTTATGTTTTAGAAACACCCTTTATACCGTCATGACTTAGATTTTTACCACCTGATGTTTGTAGAAATGACAGATGGGCGCTTAAATTAAACCACTGGTGGCCGCGATGGACAAAAAGGCCACAGCGAAGATGGTTTGATGACGAGACAGAACAGCATGGAAATAACTAGGAGAGGCTTATGTCTATAATTAGAAGTGCATCAATACAGGTTGAGAAAGAAGATGTTTGTAGCAGTAATTTTTGTAATTATAAATAATATAATTATTTCAAGCATTCAAATTTTAGTGTCGTTAATCGTTGCTTGGAGTATTGTTCTCCCTGCTGTCCCATTCAATATATACTGAAACATTTAAAATAATATGAATTTGGTCGGCCAATAAATTAGTGCAATCTTACGGGAAAATGTAAAATGAAACAAAATAAATCTAATTGAAATTAACACGTGTCTTGGAGATTTGAATCTGGCGCCGCTTTCTAAACGGCTAACCAAATATTGTTTTGTTTGACATGTATTATCTACAGACCAGGCAAATTCATCATGCATATGAACATATAAAAATCCTGCAAATCCTTGTCGAAAATTTACGTTGTGGTGTAAATATGATTTGCAGATAAACAAAATTTTCTTGTCGTTTCATTTCCCCACACAGTGACATGAACTGCTTTACGAGATTGTGCGACCTAACACCTCTAGACATAGGCATTTTGTAAATACCGTCATAATTGACCATCTCAAAACTAATATTGGTCGTTAGTGATGAAAAATGCAGGAGCAACCGAAGGGACATTTAACAGATATTTTATTAAGACCATAATTCCAATGTCTCCACTCCACGTTTAAATGAATTAACTACCAAGCTTCTAAAATCTATGAGTTTTATTCAAAAAATAAAACCGGAAGTAAAAAATACGATACCCTTTACTTACCGGGAAAACAGAGTTTCGCCGATACTATTTTCCCAGATACAAAATGAGATAATTCACATTAGGCCGTTAATTCGTCTAATTTAAATCATTGCATTCTACGACTGTTATATCTGGGATAGCGTGACGGACAAAGGCCAGTACCCGTTAGAAAGTATTAAAAGATAAGCAACGTGGATGGGTGACGGAAAACCTACGCTCACACGTTGCTATTCTAGTACCTGGGAGAATACCTAAAACTTGGTCCTTGCGGTTAGTAAGCCACGGCACCAACTACCATAAACATGGTTAAAGTGGCAGTCAGGTACGGAACCGAGCCTTCGGATATCCCCGCCGAAACATTTTCCATACGCACTTTACTATTATATTCAACAACGCGATACCGTCAGTGGATTAACAGTTATGAAGTGATAACGGCTAATACTAAACCGGCAAATTCTAATGAAAAAAAGTTTAAAACCGTTCTATTCAGTCATAACCCAGGCTTTCTTTGTAATTGGATCGCATTAAAGCCACAGGGCAGGACATTTGGGCGCCGCCGTTTTGGCCCCGATCGTTTTAGCGTTGTGACATTTGACCGTCGTTCATATTTTATTATTATTATAAATTTTTATTTACTTTCACTTATTTGTTAATATATGCGGATGTTAGGGTCCAATCCCCGGTTGAGAACCAACTTCAAAATTCTATTTGATGATACTTTTATAGACAATTTTTCTAATAGATAAAACACATGTTGTCATGGCTACGACGAAATGAAGAAATTATTACTAATCGAAACAGAAGTACATTTTGATACATGAAATGGATAATGGTTATTACATAGAAGTGGTTTTCAACCCGGTAAAAAAGCAATATTAGGATAATTAGTGCGACAATCATATAATTAATCAACAAAGTGTAAATATGTTTAATTTTGAATTTACTTTTATTTTACTTGAACTTTTACGCTAACATTAACGAAAAACAAGCTTTTATCAAACTGTACTACATACCGAAAATTGGTCCTCGCGCTAAAATGGCCGGCTCCAAAACGTCCTGGCGCCTAAACAACGGTTCCAAAAGTAGCGGCGCCAAAACGACAGCGCCCAAATGTCACATATCGCCGAAACCATTAGTCTACTATATTGCGCTTCTATTAACAGCATGTCGTTGTTATGTACAGGGTGATTCAAAAGGTGTGGTCCAATGTGGGATGCTACACGAAGCAAAAAAATGTTAATAAAGCCATGTCTTATTTCCAACCGTTTTCTAATTACAAAGGATTTCTTTGTTTTATCATTGTTCTGTTAAATCAAGTCATAATAGAAAATAAGTCAAGCAAATGCTAATTTGTTATGACACAAAGTGTTTCAAGCTTGAATTATTGTTGTTTTCTAAGTGTGGTAATGATGGAGCCTTTGTATGCACATGAATAGGCAGGAATGCATTTTGTATATGGCTGTTGCGGCGAGAATGCTCTTGCAGCTGTGGTATAATATGGGAGAAGGTATCCTCACCGGCGACAGTCTAACCATGGAACATTTGAACGGTATCACCAAAATTTCTGTAAAACAAATATGGTTAGACCACCTCATCATGTTGGAAGAAATAACGTGGGCAATAATGCTGACATTATTGACGCAGTCCAGCCGGCGACAAGTAATAGAAGAATTTCTAGGCAATTAGGTATTACCCAGGCGACAGTTTAGTGTACAGTAAACAGAAACAGCTTATATCCCTACCATATACCACATGTACAAGATCTACATGATGGTGATAATTTGAGGCGCCTACGTTTTGTCAATGGTTGGTAGATACTACCGCAAATAATCCAGAATTTTTAAGTCAAATTCACTGGACGAATGAATCGCAGATCACATGGAATGGTATTAACAACTGCCCTCACATGCTTCTCTGGGATTTCGAAAACCCTCATTCTACCATCACAACTGTTTTTCAATAACGCTTCAGTGTTGACGTTTGGGCCGGTATTGTAGGAAATCATGTTGTCGGACCTTATGTATTACCACATCGGTTTGATGGTGCCATGTATTTAAACTTCTTAAATAGTACCGCGCCGGAACTCCTAGAAGATGTGCCTCTTGATGTGCGAAGATCAATGTGGTACCAGCAGGACGGGGCACCGTAGCACAATTCACGGCAGGCAAGAGATTGGCTAAATCCTAACTTCCCACAACGTTGGATTGGAAGAGAAGGTCCAGCAGCATAGCATGGCCGGCTCGTTCGTCTGATATTACTCCATTAAATTTTTTTTGTGGGTGCATTAAAGGAACAAGTTTTTGAAACGGAATTTAGAAACAGGGATCACTTAGTTAATGGAATAAATAAAACTGTTGCGGATATTTTAAGAGATCCTCAACAGTTGAGGAATGTTCGAAATTCTCTGCGTCGGCGTCAACTTTGTATACAAGTGCAGAGTGGACATTTTGAACATTTGTGATTATTTTTAATTTTTCTTATGGTTGCATATGATGTTTATTAAAAATAAGAGTGTCGTTATAACTAGAAAAAAATTGTGAATGGGACATGAGTTTATTGGCTTTTTTTCACTTATTTAAACATCACCAATTACATCTAAACGTTTGGACCACACCTTTTGAATCATCCTGTATTATTACAGTATGTGAATAGAGTTCTTTAATTATTTTAAATGCAATGTAAACTTGAAAAATTAACTTGTAACTGTTATCGATAACAGTTCATTTAAAAGTATTAGGAAAGATAGTTTATGCGAAACTCTGTCTTCTCGATATGTATTATCACTTATGTACCTTCATTCATATTCAATTTTATGTTAATACTGCGCGAATTTGAATAAGGAGAACTAATTAAAATTATTTAATATTTAATATTTTTTAAACTAGAACATAGGACAGTATCCTAAGAAATGGTCAACACTAAACGATTAATTATTACAAAAAAATTTTAAACTTGTTTAATCTCCTGCGAAAAGCTGAAGCATTTTTTGTTGTGCCTATACTGCCCGAAGGTCTTGCTTTCTTGTACAAATAGTAAACTCTGTGTGTGTTTAAATAAGAACAGTATTATAAAAGGACAAAGAACAGAACCTCTCAATATGGGTAGAATAAGAAATGTAGCGCAACCATGTGAGAAAGATGAATGATCTTTCCAACATCGCCCGCTGGAAAAAGTTAATATCAGTTATCTTCACGCTAGAGAGATGTTACTCAGCCTCAGGATAATTGCAGACACATACATCATAATTATCTATTTGAGCTTTCGAACGATCGGTAGCCTCTAAAGGACCCATTAATTTTTATTTTTCGATTCACAAACTATGCCATGACGTAGCGAAAGTTATCCCGGATTTACTACTTGAAAGTCCTGCAATGTCGTTTTTCGGACACTCAAACAGGTAAAACGTGATAAGAGTTTACATTTAAACAAATATAGCGTAATTTGAAACACTTCAGTTCCCTCATTTTCATATAAGAAAGGTTTTACTGTAAACAGTGTAAAAAATTCCATAAAGCAATATACGGGGCGATTAAATTAAAGTAATGTGTACATTCAGCAGTTTATGTTTGATTTAAATAAAGCAATAAAACTAGTTCCATTTTCTGGTTTATTCTTAGGGACGTAACAAAAAAATAAATAATGATGTGAAACAAAATGTAACAGAAAAATACACTAACACATGTTAGCAATATTTATTGAAGTTCTTAATTTAAACTTTATCACCGGCAGAGTTTCCTTTTACGTTTGATAGAATGACGCGAGTTCACCCAAATATTAAATATTAAATCTTATGATCAGCATATGGTGTTTTTCAAAGACCATCATATGCAAGGTATTCTTAAAACATGGGACCACGGATGTGAAACAAGCTTTTCGGAATATATGTTTCAAAATGTTTTATTGAGAAGCTATAGGGAAACTACAAAGCACAAGTTACAGTAAAATGTTTGAAATTCTATTTTGCAGCAAGAATGCAGCTTTCTGCCAGTCGGATTAATGTTTAAAATAGAATATCTACGCGTTTTGGTTACGTGTAAATGCTTCTTGAATATCCTGCTAGAGCTCCACCTCAGTTACTACCATTAATATTGTTCCAGTGGTAACACAAAAAATAATCAAGCGTGGTTAAATCAGGTGACCTGGGTGGCCACGCAATTGGTCTACCACGACCGATACAACACAAACGAAATCTACTGTTTTCAGTATTAAACCAGGATGTTCAATTTACCAACTCATTAAACTCCTTGTCGAAGCATATTCGAATATCTTTCATGGGTCGTTTCTGACCTATTCAATTCATCCAGCATACTGTAAGAATTATCTCCATGGTTTAAGAACACTCTGTACATAATCGCATGTTAGATTGAACGCATTAGCAATGATTGATTTTTGCAGTCACAAAAATAACCGCAAGTCACAGATTTTCTAATCTGTTAAAAATGATTCGAAACTGTTGTACATTGCAAAAGCTTGGGCTGAGGAACAATGCAAATCTCTAATTAATTCCAACTTCATTTAGTGTCCTACAAGACTAATGAGTTTCGCATATTCGTCATCAACAGCCTTTCCGTCCCACTGCTGGGCATTGGCCTCTTCTCTGCCACGTCTTTCTCCTCAGCTTTTCAGGTAGAAACACGGGGGACCTACAGGTTAACGTCGAATTCGAACGACAGAAATTCCAGAGAAGGTTTTTAGCATTAAGATCCCACGGTTGCAAGAAGAATTGGGAAATTGTGTGTGGTGGGTTGCAGGCAAAATTTTTATAAATCTGCATAGTTCTGCTTAGGTTTCGAACCCAAAGCAGAATCGACGTTTTATACAGAAAGCGAGCGCTCTACCAACTGAGCTACCATCACACAAAGTTGAATACTGTAGCCTTAATGATTTTTAGCTACATACAATTGCTACCCTTGTTATGTTCTTTTAAAATTTGCCGCTCTATATGAATTAATTTCTTAATTTGATTGCCGCTTCATAAGAATTAAAAACGTTATTTTAACTGCAGTTTTATTTTGAACACAGTTTTGGTTATTTTACGCCTTTCTAAGATTGAGTTGTATTGACTGCAGGTTTGTTAGTATTTTCCTTTTCAGAAATTAATTTATGACCAAACCAGTCTCACGGTTTTTTCTTTGTAAGATATTTTCGCCGATCAGACGGGATTTCTAGGAATTTCTTTGTTGAACAGTGCTAGCATTCAGGAAATGTTTTTGGGCTTCTCTCAAAAGTCACACGTGTTAGTGTTCGTTCTAGAATCATTTCGTAATATGGTGCAATCTTATTTGGGGGCAAGTGTAGATTCCCTCTGCGAAAGTTCGGCAGTCAGCCTTCCACCTTTAATGGCTCCGGTCGCTCGAGTCCATCCACGGGGACCGTAATTACGTTGTGCTGCAGGGGCGGCTTTTGGGTTTTTTTTTGAGGGGTGTCCGTTTATGTGAATTTCGTCTCGCTGTTTTACAAAGGGGTACAAACAGACGATCGACTTCTGTCGGCAAAAATAAGAAAATTTTGCAAACTGTCAACGAAAACCTTGCGGTTGATACTAGAAAGCATACTATTTTTATAGAATATTGTCTATTTACAATCTACTCATTGTCCAAGCAATAAGTAAATGTTATATGGTTTTTCATGACATGAGGGGGTTCGGCCAGCGCCTTTCTCCCCGTAAAATTCACACTAGTCCTTGATGGGATATAAAAGTAGCCGTTGTGGCCATTGCCTTTTTAATCTTCTGATGACGGTAGGTTGGTTGGAAAGTTTGTCCTATATAAATTGATTTCCATGCCTTACCAAATTGTTGCTATGCTCTGTATCTCCCTGGCTACACATGGAATCCTCAGATCATTGTGGAGAGTTGCCCTAGCACAGCCCCATAGTGGGAATTACAGTAGTTTTGTACAGCAGTAGTTTATTCGATAGGGAAAGTTGCGATCCCCTCCGTATTAGCCAGTTCATTTGTTTAGTTTTAAGATCTGATTTCGTTTAGCATTAATGTGTGTGCTCCAGGTTATTTTTGGTCTAGGTGCAGCCCAAGGTGTTTAATTTCAATCTTTTGGGGTATTAGGGCGTCAGTGATTCTAGTTTGTGGACATGCAACACGTCTGTTGGTAAATGTGACTTGTGCTGACTTGTCACTGTTTACTGTAATTTGCCATTTGTGAACCAATCCCGAAGTGAGTCGCGTGAGTTTGTACGTATGCTGTTGCTTATACTAGGTTTTCGTTGATTGAGAGGAAAGCCGTATCAGCAGCGAATGTGGAATTACAGTATAGGTTGTAGTTGGCATGTCGGAGGGGCAGGGTAGATAGAGAAGCGATCCCAGTACGCTACCCTGCGGTACTTCGGAAGTAATTTCGTGGTAGTCGGACACTGTGTTATTTATCTTGACTTGATGTGTCCTTTCGGTTAGATATGATTTTAGAACTACGTATAACTGGCTTGGAAAGTGTAGTTTGATTTTGTGTAACAAGTTCAAATGCCGCACGTTATCAGAAGCCTGTTTTATATCCAGGAATACGGCTCTCCATTATATGGGTAACAATTCGATCCTGATGGATTGTTGAATGAGATTGACGAAAGCCAAGTTGATGGAATGAGATTGTGTGGTCGAGATCTACAGCTTCTTGTATGGTTTCAAATACTAGCCTTTCAAATATCTTGGATATTCTGGACAGGAAACTGATTGGTGTATAGCAGAGGGTTATTCAGGTTGACCAATCACAATAATTGGGGCGTGCTTCCGCTGAGCAGTACAATAGCATAGTCTTTTGATGTTGTTGTAAATAGTGGTCAGCGAGACTAGAGCTTTTTGAGGAAGGTTTTGCATGACTTCTCATACCATTAAATCATATCCCGAGTCTTTACGGGCATTGGGATCTGGATTTGTTGACGTACTTCGGCTGGTAAGAAAGGTTTGACAGTGACCATGGCAGTTGACATGGCACGTTAATAAACGTTTCAATTTCGTTGTCATAATGCTTCTCCTGGTGTGGTGGTAGCTCAGTTGGTAGAGCGCTCGCTTTCTGGCGAAAACGTCGATTCTGGCTTGTATTCGAAACTTAAGCATTACTATGCAGATTTATAAAAATCTTGTCTTCAACCCAACACACACAATTTCCCAATCCGGTTTGCAACCATGGGATCTTAATGCTAAAAACCTTCTCTAGAATTTTTGTTGTTCGGATTCGACGTTAAACTGTAGGTCCCCGTATTTTTACCTTAGCGCTGAGGAGGAACACGTGGGAGAGAAGAGGCCGATGTCCAACAGTGGGACGAAAAGGCTGCCAATGATGAATTCTTCCCCTGAGATTGTGGTGTCGTGAAAACGTCAGCGAGATGTTCGGCGAATGTTCCTTTTCTGATCTGGTCCAGATACCGTCTTGTTTTTTAACTGGGGATATTCACTACAACAAGTGTTTTAAACTTTTTTCTTACTTTCCATATCGTATGGTTATCAGGCGAGAGTTTCGTAATGTATTATTTGAATGTATCGTTCCGAGCTTCTATTAATGCATTATGTAGCTGATGGGTGGGTCTATTAGGGTTTCTCTTGTGTGTTTTGATTCTTTGCTACTTACTTTAATGATGAATCTTAAATTTAATTCCCCATTTTTTGTAAAAATTAAACCTAAGTAAGTTTCAGAGGCATCTGAAGCAATGTGGTAAGGTTTTATTTAATTTTTGTAGTGCGAATAAAGCAGGGTTTTGATGTGTTGGAATTCAAAAGGATTTCTGAGGATCTACATTAAAGAACTTCACATTTTGTTCTGGAATAAGGGTTCCATTTTAAAAATTTCTTGTGATGTATTGTTGTTATTCTTATTATATTAATTTCAAATTCTAATGCTGTTACTTTTAACTAGAACAATACTTTTTTGAAGAACATTATAATGTTGTAGCATAATGTTTGATACAATGGTGATATTTTAAATAGTAAATGATATTTGATCTTCTTAACACTTGCTATCCAGTAAACAAATAATTTATCCAAATTTTATTGATTTATGTAGCTGATTTATTACTATAGCTTAATATTTGCTAACGTCCTATTACTGTTTTGGCAAATGGTATACTGGGTACTTACAACTTTCCTTTTAATATTGAAATAATTTATTCAAATTGCTAGTATTTATTTGATCAAAGAAATATTTGATAATTAGAAAAAGTATATTCTTGGAAAATGAAAATGATATATACAAAATCAATAATTTTTAAATAGCTTCAATGCATTTTCACGCATGCAAAATATTAAATTCCGGAATCTCAGAATATGCTTAATTTAAGTAAATGAAAAACATAAGATTTAATGATGGAGAAAATGTATAACAGCAATACATACGTATTATTTAATTGAATTTAATTTATGGATAAAGAAATATAAATTCCTAAAGTATACAAAATGATACTTCGAAATGTATATTACTTTTATCAATAAACTTTAAAATTTTTCAATTAATGCCGTTTCGATAAAGTACCTAATTGGAATAAGTAATTTTACAGAAGTTAGAAGTAGAACGTATGCGTGACTAAAACTATACTCCAGTAAAATATGAGGCTACTCAATGCTATAATTTAAAGTCAAATTGACAGTTGCATTAAGGATATGCAGTTTCCATATAAGCCAGCTGGATGGCTATCTAAAAGATTAGGATTCAGATTTATGGAAGTTTCATGTCTGTATACGGGATCCACTATACTAGTAATGTAGTTTGCATATTATAGCACTTGCAGTGAAAAATGTGCAGTTTCAGCGTATTCAAAATCAGCTAGAAAGATAATAATAACCCTAATACACTTGTGTACTGTAAAACTATTTTCCCAGTTACAGCTATACAGCGTGGTGGTAAAGTTCCGTAGAAAATTAATAATTTTGTTGTATAATATTCTTTGGGAACACCCTGAAACATGTCATATTTACTTAAAAAAAAAATATTTCCTAACGTAGAACTTTCTTCCTACCGGCTTCTGTTCCAACTCTATGACGTCATCATTCATTTCTTTAAGTGCCAACCCCATTAAACCCCTTTAATTTGATAAACTTCCTCATCGGTTAATTGGTGATATAAAATAAATAGTATTACATTAGCAAATCAATTTATTTTTGAGAAAATTCTACATAAAGTTCATAACATTCTGAATTTATTTTTATTGAAAATAAGAACATTATGAAAAAATTACCTATCGGAAATGTTCGAATTGTCCACCATTTACCAGTTGGCATTGACATAAAGTTGTCATAGCCATTACCTTTAAATGCATGCTGCCGTAAATATTTAGGTACGATTTCCGGACAGTGCGGCATGTTTCATAATAATTACACCAAGTTTAGTTTGATGAGCATAGAAAATTTTGTTTTATACGAAAGTAAGTTCAGAATAGTATATTATAAAAATAATAATAAAATATAAAACATGAGTTACAGAAAGCAACATATTCAAGCACGAATCCGAACGGAGGAGTGCTTGAATGGCCTTCTGTAACGAGTTTTTTATACTATTTTCTCTGTTTCGGCTTCCATTTACATTTTTTATTTAAATTTTTTTATAAAAATAGTTGACAATTTCTAGGAAACTTTTGGTAGAATATAGTTAGGTTGGCAGCAATTATTTGTGTTTGTCAGTTGTGGGAATTCGACGTTTCAAAGTTTATTTAACACGAAACCGACATTATAGTTTAATGCAAAATATATCAATTTATATTCCGCAGACCGCGATAATACTCAAATCTGATAAAGTCTTTCAGCAGGGAACAAACACTTAATGTCAGACCGTAGGCATACCAATCGCTGACAACAAAATGTCACTCAAAATCGTTTAAGAATGAAGTCCATTCTAGTCTTAAAAGTAGTGCGAGAATAATGTCATTCTAATGCCGAAACAGAGAAAATCCATTTTATAGTAACTATAAACGAAGAGACTATAAAATGCGCTTTTATTGCTTAAAGTAAATGTAATTAAATGTTCGAATATTTAATGGAATAAACCTTATCAGGGAAAATTAAGACTTATTACTGAAAAAGAGGATTATAAAATGCTTTGGTAGGTTATTTAAAGCAAAGTGGCAGAAGACTTCTCTTCCGTTTCCATACAACCAAGTATTCTCCAATTTAGACTGACAAATTTTTTAACAATTAAGGAGTTTTAATTGAATTGCAAGTATGAATATTAATTACCATTAATTAAGTAGTTTTTATGAAATTCTTTAACACACCTCGGTAATGAGTGAGATTATTTTCCACTTCAGAACGTCTCTTTATTTCGAAAGTAACTTTTAATAACGAAAATGTATGTTCAGGCAAGAGTCAAATTGAACTAAAAATGTGTTTTGGTAGGGCATTTAAATGTAAATAAAAAAACCCTTCCTGGGATAACTTAAAGGCGTCCTTTGTGCATCCGTAGTGGTTACCAAAACTACAATATCCGTTACGTTCTACTTAAAGTTGGAAAATACTTATTCTAAATAGTTTATAACTTTGTAGCAACCTAAAAGGTTGACTATTGACTACTTTTCAACTTCACATTATAGTCGCATGTCTTTAAAGCGACCTATAGTGGTTAATTTTCGTTCAGGGGTAGTTTAGAGCTTTCTTTAGGTCATTTTCTTTTTATAATTTTTACCGAATTTATTGCAAACTAAGGAAATTTAATTAATAAGTATAGTTTATCCTACACGAAATAAATATTGCTCAAAATTTTTAGGTCGATTAACCCCAATGTAACACTAGATTGCATTTCTTGGTTAATATTTTTTATATGGTCATTTTTCAATTGTATATTACCTTTTATAAGTTAGTTGGGGAGAGGAGATGAGTTTAAAAATGCAGTGTATAGATATTACACAACATTAGCATGTTTGAAAACGGGAAATGATTCTTTTACTTGCCACAAACATAAGCGTAAATTAGTTTAATGATAGAAGATGTAAGAATAAACTATGTATAATTTTCGTTAACAAATTATTATTTACTTAAAACATTGATACTTTTTGTGAGTATATTATTTGTTGTATTTAAAATATTTGTCTAACCTCTTCAGGGATGATTTTATAGCAGTCAATAAACAACAGGAAAAAAATACTTTTAGTGAAAAGAAACGTTTATTGCATCTTTTGTTTTATTCCTATAGGTTACACAACAGTTGCAACTTCACAATAAGGAAAAAACAACTGTACACACTTGTGGACATTGGTCATATCGGGATCATAGTTCGGTATGAAAGTCCGCCATACATTCTGGGCACACTGACTCCTTGCACTTGTAACAGCGATACCTTGTCCTTCTTGTGCAGGTTGCTTTATGGCAACGCAGTGGAATATTTTATACACCATTTTTTCTGGATAGTGGTCCTTTCCATCAAACCTTAGCTCCAGGGGGGGTTTTTAGCCAGATCTATTTTCTTTTGGGCAACATATCTTCAGTTGAGTTTGAAGGCCTTCCTCTTTTCCTTTCGTTGCTGTGCAACTGTACAAAAGTTGCTGCAACAGATGCTTTGAAGTCGAGAAAAGGCATATTAGATCCTTTAGATTTTCGAAATAGAATCCATGCGTTTAATAACGTCACATTTAGAAAATGAAAGACAATTCCCATATAGAACTTCTTACATTTTGTCGCATGGGGGTAGTGAGCAATCATACGATCGGTAAGGTCCTCGCCACCCATAAAACGATTGTACTGTGTTACAGTCGCAAAAAAGACCCACGTTGTGGCGCCAATTTATTACCAGCCAATTGAGCTTTTTCGCCCATTCCTAACTAAACTTGATCGAAAAGGGCCTACAGCTTAGCTCAGAGGAGTAGGGGAAGTTCGTGAAAATCGCTTATGAGAGAAAATCTTTAGTTGTGTACAGGGCCAGTCAAAATAAGTGGGCGCCACCTTCCAAGTCCAGCTGAGTGTGTAGGTCCTCGTGGAAGGCCGAGAGGCCAACAGCTCACGGGGATGGAACCTACCTTTTATTGTGCCTCCTCCTATATATATTTGAAGCTTGCAAAATTTTTACATAACATATACAGAGTACACATAAATAAAAGAGGCAGTAAATTTTAAAACACATATAATGAAACTCTTAGTAACGATGGTACAACAACAAAAAATGACGAGCAAGAGTGATTTGATAATTCTAAAATTACAAATATTAATCTATGAGCGCTCAAGCAAACGAGCTAGCGTCGTCGGCGCACGTATTCGGTCCCACCGACCACGCAGCCAGCGACGCAAGCTTACAGGAAAACACATATATGTAAAACAAAATTTATCTCATGCTTTGTTCTTCCAACAAATACAATCCGCGACTGAAGGTCGCTTCTTGCTTCCAGATACAAAAAAAGATTCAATAATATTGAATTTTGCAAGTTGCACGTATGTAGGCTTTCGCTTCAGAAAACACAAAACTTTAGTTTTTACCTTGAAGTTCGGAGGAGACGGCACAATATACGGCGATTTCCAGTTGCTAACGATGAACGCAGGCGAAGACAGGACCCTTCGATGGTATGAAGACATGGCTGCAGAACCACGGGTGTTAGGCTTCGAAAATGATCCGCCGAAAGGCGATTGGTCAACTCTCTAAAGAATTGCCTTTTACTGGGGTTGAATCAAGTTATTCCTATTTAATCCGGTACCTGCCGACAGTCTGTTAACTACCCCTTGGTACAACAGCGAAACGGAACACACATAACAGATACCCCTTACAAAAAAAAAACCCGAGAGCCGCCCCTGCAGCACTTTATGTAATTACGATTGCCGATTGATGGAGCTTACGGACAACCGGAGCCCACAAAGGTCGAAAATGGACTCCTCAAAATGCAATGGGGACCTGCACTTCTCCCCTCAATATTGCACCACATTTCGAAACATTGCGCAATGTTCTAGAAAGATTTTGTTTTTAACGCGCGAGTTCCAGGAAGCGTTCGAGGTCGAGCGCGGAAGAAAAACAAAAGTCTGCAGTTTTCACACAAAGGAGACTGTTAACATATCTCGAATTTCGAAAGACAAAACAAAATACCGAAATGGTAACCCGAAATAAGGCTTCAATTAAAATAGCGATATTAATTCTAACGAAGCGGCAAACAAATTAAGGAATTAATTCAAGTGTAGCGGCAAATTTGAAAATCACATAACAACTGAGCAATTGCCTGTGGTCTCTGAGTTTTTTATTTTTCTATTCCACCGTTTTGCTATGTCTTAAGGTTCCTTTCCCGAAAATGTTGAAATCATGGACACGATGTTGTTGTCTGCCCATTTCAATACTGTAAGATTTTCAGAAGATGTAGTGACCGAGCATGCTCCCCTTCCTTCCTTCAGAAGCTTTTTTTTACCTTTGAGTTTCTTGCTTGCTTCCTGAACCCTGTCGCGACGAACTGTGCCAACCACGAATATCTGATTTTGTTTCAATTTCAACAGAAGCTTTATAGAAGTAAATAAGTTGTCCAAAAACAGTTTACGATTTTCTCCTCCGATTTCGGAACACAGTCGAACCACCGTATCACCAATTATACCTAAAACAGATGGTTGTTAGCTTTTTGAATAAGTATTTCAAACTTATGGACATATCCAAATGCCGAAGCCAGCACCGAGACCTTGAAACCCCTTTTCTTAGGTTTGGACTTCAGGCATTGCTTAGTCCTCTGTCTACCTTTGAACGGAATTATCATTTCGTCTATTGAAAGAAATTCTGGTACACTAACAGCATCAAAAATGGTTTTACTCAAAGTTTCAAGAAATGGGCGGATTTTTATAAATGGGTCTTGATTATCATCAGGAATTACTGAATTGTCTGTAAAATGTAGGTACCTCTTTAGGGTTTCATATCTCTTCAAAGACATAGTTCCTGCAATTTGATCAAATCGTAGACTGGGTGTGCTACTCCAGTACATGCGGTAAGCTGGGTATTTTATACATGTCATAATTATGTTTATACCAAAAAAATGCAATTTCGGCTGTACTTGATGAAATTTTTTCTTTTGCAGATTTTACAGCATAACGTGTAGTTTCTAAAGCTATAGTTTCAAACAGTTCTTCAGTAAAAAACTGTATAAAAATGCATATGGAGTAGTACCATCAATCTTTATTTCGTACTGCCCTTGAAACTAAGGTGGAGTTTGGGAACAATTATTGGTATATTTTCATTTTAGAACAGCCAAAGGAATATTATCATCATCACTGTCGCTGCTGTGCTCTGGAGAGTCCATACCGTTTTTATCTGCCGCTGTAGGATAATACTTCGGTTCTGAAAGTCCCAAATTCTCCTTATCTAAGCCTGTAGCATGAGGCTCATCACCTGAAGAATCAAAATCCCCTTCATTTGCACCTACTGTAGATTGATATTGGGGATCTTCAGCAAAGTTGTTTTCGTCCGATATATAGAAATCCTCTAAATAGGATAGGTTGTTGCTACATAAGAGTACATTGCTCAAAATATGTACCTTTTCCTGTTTTTTCCGATAAAAGCTAATGGTCGGTATTCCATCTGCTATTGCAGCTAAAAGAAGCCAAACAATTACAACAAGCTTTTACAAAGAAAGCACCAGAATTCACCTAGTACACAAATGTGTATATCTATATTATCATGACAGAGGCACATACATATAATCTGTTTTCTAATATTCTGTGATTACTAAGGCATTACACAGTTATTTATGCAACTATCCCGATTTTTTCGTTGGTTTCCAACAATTTTTTCTATCTATTTCACCCAAAATAAGATTTCAATAAAACTAACAGCATGTGATTCACACCACCAAAACATAAACAAACTTCAAATTAAATCAACAGATATGAAAGCTGACAAGCATCTGTAAATGTACACATATGTGCAAATATTCTATAAGAGGCTAATAATAAGTACAATTGTTTGTAATTCATTTTTTATTTACTGATTCTATAGGAAATAAAATGATCATTTTAATTCAAACCGCAATCACATTCTTTGGATAGCTTGGCTGACCGATACACGTAAAGGGTGTTTTCTGATAGAATGAGCAGTTAACTTTTAGTTATGTTTCTTAGTTCACTTATTTACTGTCGTTATGGTTATCCTTCAAAGATAACCTTCTTGGGATGGTATAACGGTTAACCACAGAGCATAACTTTTGGGGATTGTTGTGGAGATGCCCAAAAGTCGACTTGCAAAGTTAACTATTAGCTGTGTCGGTAAGTTGCCCAAAAGATGACTTTCAAAGTTAGCTTTTAGACATCCTTTTACGGTTAACCGAAAGATTACATTCAAGGTTTTTTAGCGACCTTGAGAATGCCTTAAGGTTGCTCCAAGGTTAACTAATCTGTAACATAGTTAACCTACAGGTTAACTTTTGGTTGACTAACGATGACTTTGTATTTTTGAGAGGTTAACTTTTATATATCATTTGGGTAACTTTGGTTATGTGGGTAAGTTACCACATTAGCTAATAATATTATTATGGGGAACACGGCTTAAAACTGCTAATTTTTATCAAGAAAATTTTACACAATTTACAAACAATTTATTTAATAATCCAAACATACAGAACGAATTAGTTTAAATAGCTGCGCATTTCACAAGTGATAGCCTCGTCGGAATAGGATAGAAAACATTAGAAAATCTTAATATAAATAAAAATTAATATGATAGACTTTTGCACCCTGTACTAAGAATTTTCTACAGCAAATGCTGAACCTTCTTTAATCAAATTAAAGATAATTAAAAATTACGTTTACGCACTTGCTGTATTAAGTATCAATAGAGATTTGATTATTCTAGCATTGTTAATGGTATGGCTCTAAAAGAAACATATTTAAAAATATGTATTTATGACATTAACATATTTGTGTATTTTTTTATTATGCCTTGGTTGTGATTATTAGAAATACTGTACATTGTTTATTTAACATTGACATCTCAATGTCTGCTTGTTCACAGTTTTTCCATTCAGGACGAAGTCGAATAGAGCACGAATATCTTCGAATACAGCTATGGGCCCAAAAAAATTACCTGCAGATAAGGCCGACCCTGGTAGGTACATAAAATTGTATATTTTTTAATTTAATAAATTAACTTGTGTAATATTCATTAGTTCCTTGGTATTGATTTTTATTGAAATATTAAATAAATATTTGCGTACTTATTTTAGTTTCTTTTGTGTATATAAATCCGACCGCTGTATTTTCCAGTGGCACTCTGTAGAATTCATATATACAAATTATGTTTATCACATGTTTTTAATGTGCCAATTGTTTCCTTCAAATTATGAAACAACAATATTTTTTAGCCTGCAAAATACTTCGTTATAGTTACAATCTTCTAAATAGAGACTTGTCCGATCACTTTTCCGCATATAATGATGGTAATAGTAAGACCAATGTTAAGAGATTATATGTGCGGACGTCACTTATTAAAGTTGCGGATTAGTTCTTAGTTTCGTTTTAATAAGATCAAAGGCGTCTCAAGTGGGAGGATTAGGAACTGTTTTCTACTATGTTTTGCAGCGCACTCAAATTGAAATTGGAAGTTAATGAAAGTTCAGGAGAGTAAACGGAATCGAATCGAATCGAAGCCTACGTAGGCAATTGAAACCAACTGAGACCCAAGTGTACCATTCGGTGCTTCCTTCGATATGCCACGAATTCCCAGAACCAAAATGTCCCCAGTATTTTTGTTCTACTTCAGGGTGTCCAGTTTGGACCAATCAGAACATTACTAAGTGATTAATCAATTTATCAAGGAATTAGGTAATTAAAGTCGATTAATTTCGATGAAAGTGGTCTGGCTGAAAGGAGATGAGGGTTGCAAAGCGCGCCCCTCCCTTTTCTAGTTTTCTATTAGACTACTAGAGCTACCCACTACTGCTACAGACTACAAAGGACTACAATGGCTACTCAGGCCTGTGACATTTAGCTTTTAACTGCGATCTGCGTTACCCTCGGTGGTTTGTGGTCTGTGTCGGTCTCGGTTCTTTCCCCTTTTGACGTAGCACCTTGTAGAGGCGGCAGTGGTCCTCCCCTCTTCCGTCCCCTTGTGGATATTCACGCACTTTCACTCTATTGTTTGCCCCCGAAATTGTTTTGTTTTTATTCTCGCTCAGCACTTGCTCCCGCAACGTTTTGCGGGCACTCCCGTTCCCCCGTTGTTATTATTAAAGCGAACCTAAATGATCTGTGTTTAGCGTCAAGAACTACTGCGCTAAACTAAAGAAATTTCTCCACTCAAGCGTAAGTCAAATCCCTAAAATGGGGACCGCTAATCTGACCACCCTAGGATTCGGTTTATTTCCTCCTCTCATGAATTTGCTTTTCTTATTTTTGACAAAATACTCTTATTCAGTATACAAAAATACCCAAAGAAGTTATTCCTGTTAAAGGTCGACAAACTCAACCGTTTTCGAGATAATTAAAATTTATGAAAAATCGAGGGACATGATAATTGGGAAAATTCGTAGAATGTGAATTAAATTCAAGACGAGACCATAAAAATAACTGATACAGACATTTACTCGCAAATGCTTACCTTACTTGGTACAACCCAACAAATTCTTTGTCTAAACACTCTAAACATTACAATTTTGAAGACGATGTTATACAACTATACCTTGTAAACTAATCCTCTACAGAAAAATGTTTAAATGAACTGGTTTTATTGTCTTGTTGTCCTGCGATTTCATATGACCCCATAGAAA
>JABXWE010010288.1:0-16142 GCA_014611495.1 Limonius californicus | reverse complement strand
CAGATGAAAGGGCAGAAAAGAAAAGTTATTTTATTTTTAGATAATGCAGCGTGTCATCCAAAAATTGAATTGTCCAACGTTCAGCTGTGCTTTTTGCCGCCGAACACTACTTCGGTTACGCAGCCCTTAGACCAAGGCATAATTCAAAATTTAAAATGTCATTATCGAAAATATTTACTGCGATCACTGATAAACCGTTATGAAGATGCTAAAAGCATAACAGAAGTGACAAGATCCGTTACAGTTTTAGATGCTGTGATGTGGATAGGAAAAGCGGTGAAAGATATTTTACCCCAAACAATAAAAAACTGCTTTTCCAAAGCAGGGTTTAAGAAAACAGATCAGGAAGAGTATGACGATTCGGACAACATTCCCTTAAGCGAACTGCGCACGTTGTTGCAACAATCAAACAATTTTGAAATCAATGAAGACGAGTTTTTAAATTTTGAAGATGGCCTCTCTGTCGAAGACACCGGACCTATTGGTGACGCTGTACAATTATTGCAGGCGAAGACACCACATCAAGAACAAGACGAGGAAAACGCGGACGATACGAACGATGTGACAGAAGAATCAAATGTTAAAAGTTTTGGTGAAGCTATAAATTACGTAAGGCACGTTGAAAATTTTTTGTCAAGTTTGAAGGACGAAAGTGAGTGTTTCGCGAAAGTTTTTAATTTAAGAACCGAGTTGGAAAAAAGGGCTATAGACAGTAGAATAAAAAATTGTCAACAAAGTGTCTTAACGGATTTTTTTTAAAAGTCTAGTTGTACCTATGTATGTATGTACATATGTACATTGAATTCTAAATAAATTTGTATATTCATTGTTTTACTGTTTTGGTTTGAACAGTTTTCGTGTTGAAGCAGTTTTTTGTACCTGTACATATACTTTTAGATCGAACCTGGTAAAGCGGAAACCTGTATAAAGCGGAAAATTTACATGGTCCCGCCAGTTTCCGTTTTAGCAGGTTTTACTGTATATTTTTCTACCTCTCACTATATATAAAAATGTATTTTGTGTTTCAAATCCTTGCTTAGAAACTACATCTATGGTTAGAAAAAACATCCATACCTTCTAATACCCAATACGTAATTTTCTATGTACTCTTCCCACTTGATTTGAGCAACATCGAAGCAAAACTCCCGCTTGTCTTGCTCGCTAAGACTTGAACTAAGTAACTGTACATTGCTGTCATCAAATTGCCATTCCTGCGTTGTAAAATACTCTAAACATTTCGCTGCTTTGCACAGCTTGTCTTGAATCTTAACCATTCTAAAACAAAATACAAAGAAATATTATTTTTTTTCATTATATACCCTTATTTCTAACAGGAAATTATAATATAAATCAAATTCATTTTCATAGTCTTCAAGACTTCTCGAAAGCATAACCTCACTTTTTGAGTTCTACAAACTTGAGCACTGATAAATATTC
The DNA here is from genome assembly GCA_014611495.1 of Limonius californicus. Lineage (NCBI taxonomy): Eukaryota > Metazoa > Arthropoda > Insecta > Coleoptera > Elateridae > Limonius > Limonius californicus. Next base: position 14,705 of record JABXWE010010288.1, on the reverse strand, counting down.
AATGTACCAATCTAATCAAAAAGTAAATTATAGTACCTATAACCTTAAATTTCATGTGCAGAATTTTCTTGAAGTATTGAAAAGTACGCTCAATTGACAAATTCAATATAATAGTATATAAAAAATATATATAGTACATTATAACTTCAAACTCATTTGCATAATCTCAGATATCTACAAAGCACAGCCTCACTTTTAAATTTAAAAGTTAGAACATTAAAAAGCAATTTCAGGTGGAACCTAAAGCAATAGTAAATTGTAACATAACCTACAATTTAATTTGTATAATCCGTTCAAAACTTTTAGAAAGCATAACCTCATTTTTAATATAAAAAATGTTTAGTATTGAAAAGCAACCTCTGCCTAAAAATCAAATCCAACAGCATTATATACAGAACATTCTCTCATATCCTCAAATCCATCTGAATTTCTAAAAAACATAACCTCACTTTCTACATTTGTTATTAATTACTATTTTATCAATGGAACTTACATTGGTTTGCCACCAACTAACCAAACGGCCGCATCCAACACATATGCAGGCAGCCATTGTAAAAGTATCCTATAAATCTTATTTTGGAGGGGAGAAGCGGTCACTGTCCCATCAGGATACCACGTTATCTCGGAAAATGGATGCTTTCGCATATATATAAAGCACAGGTCAATGAATCTATTCCACGTTATGGGTTTTCGTTGCCCTGAAACCAACAGTTTGAGGTTAGATTCCAGTCTTGGCCTTCTTTGGCATTGTATCACCTGTACAGCAGTTGTAAATGGGAATTTCTTTGGCTTTATGGGTCCCGATGTTCCATGCAGCAGTGATCATCAAGTTTATGACCATGTCGACGGGCACCAGGTCCGCTCTCTTAACTGGATCACACAACATGGTTCTGAATAAACCTTTTCCAGCTGCAGCTATTATTCCTGCGTAAAACAAATGCAATTAGAAAGCAGGTTATAAGTTAGAAATAAGGAAAGTACCCGTCGGTCCGTTCCAGTTGTCGACCCACCCCTTCAGAGGCCCATTGATGCTGCTAATGACAATGCTGGGCCTTACAATAACCAGTGGTAGGTCACCTTTGTTCTCCTTGAGCCAGCATTCGGCCAACGCTTTTGTGAATGTATACGTGTTGGGCCGGTTGCCTACCAGTTTGGGTGTGAGTGTATCGACTAGAGTTTCTTCGAGTGCTTCCACAACGGATGTGACCTGATCAGGACCCATTGGGGGCGGGTATATTGTCTCCTCGACTTTGCTGCGGTCGCAGTTGCAGTACGCCGTGGACACGTGTATCTATACAAAGGAAATTAACTTTACTAGCTAACCTTAAACTTCTATATGTAAACTCAGTAAGTTCCCGCACAATTGTCAACTTAACCTCAAATTTAGGAGTAAACATCAGTAAGCAATTATAACCTCAAAATTAATAGAAATAGACAGAAACTTCTAAAGTTATCTAGTATTGCAATCAAATTTCATATCACATTTACAAATTTAACCTTCAACGTGGGAAATAATTTGGAGAATTAACTTTACATTTATGTACATTCATAGACAAAGTCATAAAGTTTGAACTTAACCTCCAAATTGATCTAAATTTTAAGTTTAGTTTACAAAACCTAATCTAAAGACTTGTAAAACGTGATGAGATCTAGATGAAATTTACAGAACTAACATTCCACTTATAAACGTAACCTCAAAATGAATTCATTCATATATGTTCAAATTTAGAAATTTAATGCGCGACTAATGAACGTAACTTAAAATGTTTTTCATAACTATCTAAATAAAATTAACATCAAAATGCAGAATGATTAATTCATGTTTTGAACATATTGTTAAATTTATAAATTTAAGCGCTTGTTTATAAAGCTAACCTCAAAATGTAGAAAAATGATTTCATATGTCTATGCATTGTCAAATTTATACGTTTCACTCTCAATGTATGTATAACTTAACCTGAAAATGCAATGGCAGAACCACCAAAATTAATGATATGCGCAAATTACTCCCTATATTCATAAACTTAACCTACAAATTTCACAACAGTAAGGTAAGAATTATATGCTTATCAACAAATATTACTTTCGTTTGCATATCAAAGCTACAATTATGGAAAAGTGAACGATAAATTATGAAATTCACACTGAAATTTACATTCGTTAGTTCCTTGTCCGTAAAACTAACCTCAAAATGAAGAAAAATTAATTTATGCTTGAAACATTGTGTCTAATTTATCCCTTTTACCGCGGATTTATGAACTAACCTGAAAATGCAATGGCAGAACCCCCAAACTAAACGATATTCACAAACTACACTCTAGATTTACAGTTATAACTTATCAACAAATGTTACTTTCAGTTTGTTTGTCAAATCCTGAATTTTGTAAAAATGAATGAATTGCACACGAAAATTTAAATATTTTAGTTCCTTGTTTGTAAATCTAACCTAAAAATGAAGAAAAATTAAATAATGTTTGTAACATTGTGTCAAATTTATTCATTTTACGCGCGGATTTATGAACTTAACCTGAAAATGCAATGGCAGAACTCCCAAACTACATGATATTCACAAACTACACTCTAGATTTATAATTTAATCTAAACATTTTACAACAGTAAGGTAATAATGTTAGGCTTATCAATTAATGTTACTCTCAGCTTGTGAGTTGAAGCCTCAATTTAGTAAAAGTGAAGGGTAACTACGAAACATATTTTAAGCGCTTATTCATAAAACTAAGCTCAAAATGCAAAAAAAAAATGTATACTTGTAACATCTTGCCTAATTTATACGTTTTACCGCGGATACATGAACTTAACCTGAAAATGCAATGTCAGAATCTTCAAACTAAATGCTACTGACAAACTACTTTCTACATTTATGAACCTAACCTCAAAATTAGTCACCATAAACTTACCAGTGCTTCTAAATGGGTCATCCTCCTACAGAGTTCCACAAGCCTCTGTGTTCCTAACATGTTAATTGTAACAGAAAGTTTGAGCTTCTCATCAAACTTAACAGTAGCTGCACTATGGAATACAACGTTCACGGTCCGGGATAGCGTCGCCCTATCAGAGGCGCTGATGGCAAGTTCCGGTTGCGTTATATCACCCTCTATAGACCAAACCTTTTGGAGATCCATTGGGCGCTCCTTTCTCAAAGGGTCAAATAACTAAAAAATGTCAATTATTACAAGTTTATAGTCGAAAGGTAAATATGGTTGGAGTTCCAACACTTACTGGTGAGCACAGCAGTTGTTGTAGTCGTTCCTGGGCGCTTTGCCCTTTTCTCGGTCGGATGAGGAGGTAGATCTTGGAGACGCCTGGACACGAGCGCAGGAGCTTCTCGAGCAAAACTTTGCCCATGAAGCCGGTGCCCCCGGTGATAAACACGGTCTTTCCAATGTAGAAGTCACTGATGGACGTCTGAACTGGTGGCACGTCCATTGCTGCCATCGTTGTTGACACCATAAGCACTTCTAGACTTACCGGGCACTTCTGAGGTTGTTCAAGGCAACGATAGCATATGGGTGTTGTGGCCGATGGTCGGTTGTAAGCGGCCCAGATTTCGTGTATTAAAATAAGTTATTTGTTCCGGACCACCGTTCGCTGTCTCTTAAATAACACTTATCTCTTATTTATCACAAAAGTAACTTCAAATTTGTGCTAGTTGAAGGAAGTGGGTTTCGTTTACGTGGAAGATTATTGCAAGCAGGCTCCCTCTGTCAGGTGCTACCTCTCATGTTTTGCTTCTTGCTTCGATTTCTGAAATATAAAATTCGTGTAAAACTTCGAATAAGTACTCATTTTGTTTTTGGTACGTCATAATGTTCACACTTGATCCGATTTTTAATTATATCACCATCTTGTGGCAACCCTACAGTTGCCATTTTGAAATTTCTATTCTAAGTAAGGCTGGGTTTTCCTCTATCAGTGCCGATATAGTTGTGACATTTGCAATTTTTTTTATGATTTATGGGAGTTTCTTCAAGGAACACCAAGACGGATTATGTTCAGGAGGGTAGAAAGAAGATGTAGGACAACGCAAGAAACAAATGAAGTGAAAGGAAAGTGGAAACAAATGAAGTAAAAGGAAAGTGGAAACAAATGAAGTGGAAGAAAAGGAAGGAAAACCCCAGGTGTAAACGAAATACAAACAAAATTCACAAAGTTTACAGATGAAGGATTACATGCAAGAATGTATGACTTAGTCGGAAGCAGGGGCGTTTAAAAGGTTTAAGGCGCCTTAGGCTAAAAGTTAATTGGCGCCTGTAAAAAGGAGTGTAAAGAGTAAATAAAAACTAACCCTTAATTTAAATAGCGCAAATAGGTTTTAATATGCATTATATTATTTCACTGAATAGAACAAAAAAGAATAAATCTACTTTTAAATACTAAAGCGAAACTTTTCTGGCTTTACCACTAGCAAACTTTTCGATAATGTCGGAAAAATTAATCTTGCTCAAAATTTCCGACTCAATTGAAAACAAACATGATTACTATTTTTATCATCCTCCAGTGTACTTCTCAAGTAATTACCCCTTCTTTCAGTGGAAAATGACCTTTCGCCCGAACAGTTGGTTGCAGGAATGGAGAGAAAGATTCTTAAGGCCACATCAATGTTTGGAAAAGCTGACGTAATTTTTTGGTTTTTAATAACCGCAATGATCTTTCAACCAACGAACACGAGTTACTATCTGCTTCAGAGTCTTCATCAAAATTAAAATCCTTTATAAAACTTTTAAATCTGATGCATTCATTCAGAAAATCCTCGTGCAGGTCACCTTTATACATATTTGCAATTTTGATGCCCTTTCTAATAAATCATTGTCCTCAATTTACAAAATATGCTCAAGAAAACCAAACAAATCTTCCAAAGCTGAGTAGGCCCTTCTACGTTTTACAAGTTCAGCAATAACGTTGTCAATAACCACAAAAAGGTATTAATCTGAAGGTTACTTTTCCCAGTAAATTTTGCCTCATTACTTGAACTTTCGTCGGATGTCAACTTTTTCTCGATTTGACACGTTTTGTGTCATAAGTATATACATACTTCATTTTTAGTAATAATTTTCTCCTCTTGTTCATATATGTAGATGATAATTATTACGAACGTGGTTAATGTGTTCCACTCATGAGTCATACAATCGAACGCCAACATTACATTCATGGTAGAATTTTGGAGCGATTTATTGGTTTTGTCAAATTCTGCCAGAATATCTTTCCAGAAACTAAGCATGATGCCTGTTTCCAATTGTTCCATTTTTTTTTCTTGATACACTTTGCTTCTGTCTTTGTTGTAGGTTTTTGCAACGGATCGTCAATAATGGTATCAAAGGAAATTTTAAATTCTGTATATCCATTGTACAAAGCCTTAACTGCATCTGCTCTTGCAGACCATTTAGTGACCGACAACTTTTTTGGTACCTGCTTCATCCCTAAGTTATTCTTCATTACTTCCCATCTATGTGTAGACGCACTAAAAAAATTGTACTATTCTTCTAGGTTCTCTTAGTTTTTGTAAAATCTATGGCATCTAAATTCTGAAGAAACGGATTTTTTGATATATAATCAATAAACTCTTTGTCTTTGTCAGGCCACAAAGCCGGATCTTCCTTAATACTATTGTAATGTACGGTTTTATTTTCAGTTTCTTCTTCTGTGTTTACTAATTCCGTAGTTAATTGTGTTTCTTTATCATTTTCAGAGTCCAATGGGTCTGTTTCCCCTAAATAAAAAAAAAACAAAAAAAAGTACCACCTAGACCATCACCATCAAACAATCAACACCCTACCACCACTGACCTATAAATAAAAATGAAAACACACCAGCAGGTATTAACTTCGACCCCGACGGCTGCGATTCTTTACATCAATGAGAAGGTTTGGGAACGTGTTTTAATAATTCCGTTGTCTTTTATTCCTTAAGTTAAATTCCTTTTCTTTATTTAATTTTACTCTTTGAGCCCCAGTCAATTTTGTATTAAAACTCATTTTACTTTAGATGTGTGACTTAACCTTAGAAATGCACATTATTCGCCGGACCAAACCAAAACCATAAACCATAGAGACAACTAGTCAAGCGCGAAGGACTGAGAACCGGTAATTTGTGCTTCTATCTATCGGCGAAAACCGTACAAGTGGCTGTTAACAGCTAAATTGTTGAAACAACGACAAATTTTGTATATAGATTTTAATATTTTCCGTGGTTGGGAGCATCTAAAATTACTGGCGCCGCGCTGGGCGCCTCTAACATTGCGGCGCCTGAGGCTTTAGCCTTTTTAGCCTATTGGGTAAAACGCCCCTGTGTACAGCGCGTATTCGTAAATGTGGCCGTTGTCATCGCATTGACACGTTGAAGCTAATTGCTATCGCCGCACGGACTCTAGAGACGTTAAACTGGTGCAAGGACCACAGCTTCGTGACTGTTTCGTAAAGAGCGGCTATGTCAATAAAATTTCTGTTAAATTATATCTGGATACGGGAAGTCAAATCAATGTCATCGCCGAAGTGTTCGTACGAAGTGTAAAATTAAATACAATTAAAAGCAAAACCGCATTAAAGGGTTTCAGCGGCGTCATATCAATGGCTACTGAAGAAGTAAGGTTTAATTTAACGGTGGATGATATCACGATACCCACTACAGCCGTGGTAACAACCGAGAATTTGGGAGATATAACAGTTATTGTGGGGCAACCAGTCATTAACAAACCTGGGATTGCTCTCGTTACAAAACACAATCACGTAAAACTGATTGAGGAACAGGACATTGGGGAATGGTTAAAGAACTTGAGTTTGGAGGAGGAAGATACCCAGAAGGTGGAATCACAATCTACAATGGAAACGTCAGTGGATGATTCCCTTACGATAGTTGTCTCTTATATTTCGGGATTGGGCAACACTAGTGCTGCCATCTGGGAACTGACGTTTCTATCGTAAAGTTTGACATTTTTGACGGTATACGTACTCAGAACGTTTTGACGTACGAGCGATATTTGTTTTGTTTACAGTAACATGAAAAATTCATACAGGCCAAAAAAATGGAATTTTCGTGCGATTATTTTTTACAACTTTCGACGCGTATTAACTCAACAACAGTGCATCGATGAACTTAATTCGATTTTTGGCGATGATGCACCATCAAGGACCAGTATTTATCGATGGTTTACCGAATTCCATTGTGGCCGTAGTTCGCTCAACAACGAATTTCGTGAAGGTCGTCCAAAATCGGTTGCTGTTCCGAAAAACATTGATGCGGTGCGTGAACTGATACTGCAAGATCGTCATGTGACTTATTGTGAGATTGAGGTATCCTTGGACGGAATCCGGAAAATTCACCGCTAACAATTCACCGACAGCAATTCACGCCAACAGTTCACCGCAACGCAATTCACCGCCACGACAATTCACCGCCACAACAATTCACCGCAACAGCAATTCACCGCAACAAAAAATAACCATTTTTATTTATTTTATTTTTAAAATTAACGATAAATTAGAGGCACTGGATATATAATAACTTAAAGTAATATCATAAGTACACCTATTAAAATAACAGTACAATATCTCATTTAATTTTATAGTCCCTGGCAAAAACGAATTACCCAACTCGAAAAGAATTTCATCGTAATTACCAGATAAGTAAATCCCTAATTGCCATAAGTAACATAACATTGCAAGAGCTAATTAGTGAACAATAACTTAAAGTAACTATCATAAGTATACCTATTAAAATAACATTACAATATCTCATTTAATAAATAATAAAACTTCAATGTCGAATCCCACACAAAATTTAATAAATGAAGTATTAGTTAACGTTTTCGGGACATACTGTGGCCCATTATCAAACTACAATAAAAGGAAGACTAAGTTAACTATGGTTATAATAAGACTTAAAAGTACTCACCAAACATTTTTTTTTCTCTCACCAAAAAATTTACCAAAAAATTTATTTTTTGGTGGGAAAAAAAATTTTTGGTGAGTACTTTTAAGTCTTATTATAACCATAGTTAACTTGGTCTTCCCTTTATTGTAGTTTGATAATGGGCCTCAGTATGTCCCGAAAACGTTAACTAATACTTCATTTATTAAATTTTGTGTGGGATTCGACATTGAAGTTTTATTATTTATTTACACCTATCCCATTATGAGAATAGTGAACATCAACGATTTTATCTCATTTAATTTTATAATTCCTGGCAAAAACGAATTACCCAACTTTTTTCCTAATTACCAGATAAGTAAATCCCATTTTCTTGTAGTTAGATTTCAATATAAAACTGGGATGGTATTTCAAATTTTCATTTCAAGTCAAACCATCATACGGCCAGTACCTCTGTGAAAATGCCTGACGAGTTCGTGATGTCAGAAAAAGGAAAGCGGAAGTTGCTCCTTGATGGGCACTTCTTCTTTAAAGAAAAAGAAAGCGTTGATCAAATATTGTGGAAGTGCGAAAACTACCAGAAAACTAAGTGTAAAGTGAGGGTGAAAACAGTGAATGATGTTGTTACGGTTAGAGGGGAACACAATCATGTCGGTGACGCAGCTGGAGTGGAAGCGGCTAAAATTTACGAGGCTATTAAAACAACTGCCAAAACAACCACCAATGCCCCCCTGGCCATAATTACCGATGCAACAATCCAATGCAGTCAAGCAGCAGCCCCCAAACTTCCAACTATAGACGCGATGAAGAGAACGATCCGCCATATCCGTCAGCAGCAAAGGGCTGGTCCAGCTCTGCCCAATCATCGCCAAGAAATCGAATTTCCAGAGGAATACACAAGAACCCTCAACGGAGAGGATTTTCTGCTGTATGATTCCGGCCCAGAAGAAGATAGGATGGTGGTATTTTCTACCCGCAGAAATATGCAGTTGCTCGCAGGCAGTGATCATTGGTATGCCGATGGTACCTTTAAAACGGTACCACTGTTGTTCCATCAATTATATACCATGCATGGGTTAAAAGAAAACGCAGCGGTACCTTTGGTTTACGCCCTGTTGCCCGACAAATCAGAAGCGACATATACACGCCTTCTTCGAGCTATGAAGAATTTGGAGCCTTTATTATCACCAAGGACTGTTACTACCGATTACGAGAAAGCTATGAACAATGCGTTCAGGACAGAATTTCCGAATGCAAGGCTAAAGGGGTGCTTTTTCCACTTCACCCAGTGCATTTTCCGGAAAATTCAAAATCGCGGGTTGAAGCAAAGGTATGAGACGGACGCAAATTTCGCGCTGCATATGCGAATGTTGTCAGCAATTGCGTTTGCCCCACCAGCATCGGTAGTTCATGTGTTTGAAACATTGGTTGACAATGACGTTTTCCCTCCAGAGGCCCAAGAAGTTATCGACTATTTCGAGGATACGTGGATTGGACGCCCCAATAGGAGACAGCGCCGACCACCACAATACCCTATTGAAATGTGGAGTGTTTATGAGACAATCTTGGAAGATTTACCTAAAACAAACAACTCTGTGGAAGGTTGGCATCGAGGAGAAGAACAGATCGGGGCGATGCATCTTAATATTTGGAAGTTCATTGATTGTGTGAAAAAAGAACAAAACCTGAATGAAGTCCGGATAGAGCAATATGTAAGCGGAGTCGAACCCCAACCGTCGAAGAGGAAATATAGGGATTGTGCTCGACGCATCAAGAATATTGTTGATCAGTATAATCCTGACAACATACTTGACTATATTAGAGGGATAGTCCATAATATATCGTATTAATTTTACTATATATGTATATTTGTTCTTTGACAATGTTCCCATTATATTAATAAGTTTTAAATTATATTATTTGATGGTTTTTATTAAAGATATTTTGATAAAATGTTTTAATGTTGTTGCGGTGTTGAGTAATTCGTTAATTTTAAAAATAAAATAAATAAAGATGGTTATTTTTTGTTGCGGTGAATTGTTGTTGCGGTGAATTGTTGTGGCGGTGAATTGCGTTGCGGTGAACTGTTGGCGGTGAATTGCTGTCGGTGAATTGTTGGCGGTGAATTTTCCTAGACCCGGCTAATGGTAGGTCCCACTCTTGTGTAAGGATAGCTGCATCGTCTGCAAACATTAATAGTTCTGCTTAAGTAATTGGTATATCACGAGTATAGATGTTGAACAATATTAGGCCGAAGATGCTTCCCTGTGGCACCCCCGCTTGAACTCTTTTGATGGTAGAACTGGAGTTATGAAACTTCGAAGGTACCTCGAGAAATGAAAACAAAATTGACTTGAGCTAATCGGGGATTTCGAGGCAGTTTATTTTGTATTAGGGGCGATTGTACCAAACCGCGTCGAAGGCATTTGTCAAGTCTAGAAATAGCACCAGGTTTAATTGTTTTCTCTCAAAGCATTCTTAGATAATTTCTGTTAACCTCTGTAGCTGATGACATGTAGAGTGATGTTTGCGGAAACCCAATTGGAAATGTGGTATGGCACTGTTTTTAGCGATTTCTTCCGTTAATCTCAGGTGTAGGTATAGTTTTTCAAAGAGCTTGGACATAGTTGCGAGTAGCCTGACGGACCGATATCCTACTAATGATTTGCGATTTTTCTCAGATTTTGGGAACATTAGTCTGTATGAATGCTTTCAGGATTTTGGAAAATATCCAAATCTCACAAACGAGTTAAACAATGTAGCTAAATAGGCCAACATTTTTTTGGGGATATTTTTTACATTACATTTGTAATCATGTCATGGCCGGCGGCTTTTTTTACCGGAATAGTTTTAATTACGGTTGCTAATTTATGTGGTGACGTTAGACGAATATGGACTCCTTTGTGTGGCACGTGCGTTTCCATGTAATTTAGTATTATATTTGCGAGCCTAAGTGCATAGAGATGCTTGGAAAACCGAATCCTAGATCTCGCTCTTAGCCATCAGCCATCATCATTATATTTGAGAATCCAGGATGCCGATGCTGCTGTGGTACATGCACTGCTTCCAGGTAATTGGCAAAAGCGACGCACTTGTCTTCATCGGTTTGATAAGTTGTATCATTTCCGGTGATTGTAGGGATTTCTTCTTGTTTATGTAGCATTTTTTTTTTCGTTGTTCGTCACAGTCCTGGATCTCCAGGTTCCAGATCGCTATAAAGCTTTGATACGAGTGTATTCTGTGGGCATCTAATTTGCGTCTAATACGGTGGGCTAAGTTGTTTACTAAGTTTTTAATAATTGGATTTGTCGTTTGTTGACATCCTCTTCGAGCCTGATTTTTTGTTTAATTAACTCTACAATTAATTAGGTGGTATGCGGTAGTCAGCTGATTTCTTGCTTTTGGTGGGCTTAGTTCCAAGATGTAAGTTATTTTTGATGCAGTTTGTAATATGATTGATTTGAAGATCTATGTTCGTTGAAGTTATTAGCGATTGGTTATTATTTAGTGTTTCTTTGAAGGTTTCCCAGTTTGATATTCCATCAATTAATCTGGCGCTTTGGAAAGTGATGACTGGTTTAGTTACAAAGCAGATTATGACTGGAACATGATTCGAATTGAGTGAACTGTTTGTTGGATAACAATATCTAATATGTCTGGTTCGTGATCATGTATATACGGATAGTATGTATGATTCCCAGGTATGAGGACTTGGAGATTGTGTCATGGTGCTTAAGTGTTAAATTTCGTACCGCTTGTGTTAGTTTTACAGCACCCCCAAACCGTATTCTTGCTGTTCAAGTCTCCATTTAGCAGAGTCGATTCACTGGTATCAAATATTCTCTGGATATCTTGCTCTATAAGGTTGTTTGTATGCACTTAGGATATTTATACAATTATGCTATTACCAACTACTTTAAGTTTAACTGATGTTATCTCTAGATTTAGAACATTTGGGGTACTATTTTCATGCTGAGTAACTTGCTTTTTTACTACAGTTGTTCCCTGATACCACTCTGGCTTCTTTACCTTTTCGATAAACATGGTAGCCTGGTATTTTAGTTTTCATTTTTAGCTTATGCATGCTAAATCTATATTATGACGTGTTAAGAAGGGAATTAGTGTGGATCTTTGTGTTATTATCCCATTGGCATTTCAGCTTAAGAGTTTGAGAGTGTTAAGTAATCTGGGATTATGGGCCATTTAGGAAGATACGTAGGAGGTCGGCTATGAGGAAATTTTTAATTTGTTGTATAAAGGGTTTTATGAATTCGCAGATTGATGAAAGAAGGTTATTCATAAACGAGGTTTTCGAGCTTTCAGTTGGAGTCTAGTGAATTTTTTGCTGGTTATTTGCCTCAACGTAGGTCTTCTGTTGAGTTTTGTAACCTGATAACACTGTTGGTGATGGGTAATTTCTTTTGTTGCCACTATTTTTGACAGATTCCTGTTGGTAGTTGCATCCTCTGTAATTTGCTGGATATCCTTGGCAGTTTACGCATTTAGGAGGAGCATCCTTCCTTTTGTTACATTCAACGTAGAGGTGATTGCCTAAGCAATTCACGCATCTGGGTACTAGTGTGCAATAGTTTTTTGTATGGCCTGTGCGCTGGCACCTATGGCATTGAGTTATATGTTCAGCTAATCGTCGTGATTCAACTGTTATAAATATATAATAGAGTTTTCAAGTTTGTTGACTTTGTGTAGATTTCTTCCCCCTTTTCATTCACTGTTAGATCAGCGACATATATCAGCATTGGACTTTTATCTTTGTAGCATAATCGACTTATTTTTAATATAGGGAGTTCATATTTACATAATTCTTCAGTTATATCTTTTATTGTTAAGAATGGAGGAACGTTTCTAAAAACCAGTGATAAATGGTTTTTGCGTTGGGATTCTGATGTATGATACTGCATATTGTTAGTTAGATAGGGTTTGGATACTTTTCGCTAATCATCTATACGTTACCTAGTTAAATTAATTTTTAGAGACTTGCCAGTGTATGTGGTGGTAATTTCGCTTGTTGCTAGCTTCTTGATGTCGCCGACTACTTGTTTATTATTGTTTTGCCCGTTATGGAAAATGGGTGAATTTTATTAATCATCATCCTTCTCTGGTGCAAGTAATTGTTGGCTATTGGAAATATCCGAGCTTAATTCTCTGGTGCAGGTAATTGTTGGCTATTGGAAATATCCGAGCTTAATTCCAGATGTGAAGGTAGGTAATAACGATTTGGTGTTAGGATATTTTTTGGTTCCCATAGATACCGTTTTTGTACATCATTATCTGGGGGAGACAGGTGGTCACCATTACATTTTTGATTGTCAGGCATACCTTAATTTGCTCGCCCGGGTCGGCTGAGCAATTTTAGTTGTTTTCTTGTCTAGTTATTGAAATTGTTTAACCACTAAAAAGAATAATGTTTGAAATAATTTTGTTTGTTGGATTCTCAGGACTCGGGATCACTGCCGCGCGGAACAGGCGTCCTCACTGCTCAACACTCAAACGTCTGTAATAGACACAATTTTTCATGTCCGTCTTTTTATGAATGAAGCTAATAGCTGCAATCTTCCATTCACTGAATATTGCTTCTCCACTCAAGCACTTATTAAAACTGTTTATCAAACATTCCAGCACACCCCAGAAGAGCATTTAAATATTCCACTGGTAAACATCTAGGGCTAGGAGAGTTATTGCTTTTCATTCCTTTAAGTATCTCTCCCACCTCTTCCACTGTAATTTCTGTACGCGATTTTTTTTGCGAATCATAGTTTGCGTTTTTAAACTTCAGTAATTTTTCTGTTAATAGATACCTATTGGTTCCGAATAGTCTAATCTACTTGTTATATTGGATAAAAAGTTTTTTATAGTTTTACAAATTTTATAGGGGCTTTGATAAAATCTTTAAATATAATTATACGTGATTAGTGCTGTATATGTTAAGGTCACTAGTATAGGAAATACACATATAGCATGAGTAAGCAAAAATGTCATATTGTGTGAATTACAAGTATTCATGTACCAGTGTTAAAAATGTATTAAAGTTATGTTCCAAGTAAAACAGTGTCTTTACTCGATACGTAAAAGTCAACACAGCATATTTTGGCGACGAGGATTATTGAACTAAGTCTTGGGAGCACTAATTTCGTGCGGTAAGAAGAATTCAACAAACTAACCAAAAAGTCGGTTGGCGGGAAGCAGACAAAGATTGTTCGGTCCTAGTTGCAAAAAAAAGAAATGGCGTTAATAGGCAGTATTGAACATTTCAACGAGTCAAACGGTGACTTCGCGTCGTATACAGAGAGACTGGAACAATTATTTGTAGTCAACAACATAGCAGAGAGTATCCAAGGGTCAGTGTTTATAACCTTAGTCGGGCCGGATGTGTACAGCACGTTGAAGAATTTGGTGTCACCAAAGGATCCAACAAAGATGACATATGTACAAATCAAGGATACCCTAATGAAACATTATTCGCCAACAAAGTCAGTCATATCGGAGAGGTTTGAATTCTACAAGGCAGTTCAAAAAGCAGGTCAGTCGATAGCTGATTTCATCGTCGAAATTAGGAAGCTAGCAAAGTCATGCGAGTTTGGTACATTCCTTGAGCAAGCTTTACGTGACAAATTGGTTTGTGGCATACTCAATGAAGCTATCCAGAGAAAATTACTGGGAGAAACAGAGCTGTCATTTAACGGTGCATCTAAAATTGCGCTAAACATGGAGTTAGCAGAAAAACAAGCCAAATTGTTAAAACCTCTGAATGTAGATAAAATAACCCAGTCTAAATCCAAAGCGGCAAGCACACCGAAGATGGAAAA
>JABXWE010010283.1:0-26774 GCA_014611495.1 Limonius californicus | reverse complement strand
GGTAGAATAATTGAAATTTCAATCATGGGCGATTATGTCGACGGATATATGAGCAAGTGATAATCATAGCGACACTGATTTTGACAATAATGGTAATTTTAGAAATAATCTTTTTAGTAAGTAGATGAGAACTATATGAATAACTTTTAGTTTGAAGTGTTTAATATATAAATTCTCTTTATTCGCTTTATATAAACAGCACGCAACAAGAGGTTCAATAAAATTAATCCACATTAGCCATTTATTATTACTAGTTTAATTTTTACAAGTTGCGTCTGGTTTGTAAATCAGCAATTTAGATGAAAATTTAAATTTTGTAGAGTGATAAATAGCATATACCAATACCCAGCGAAAAATTTAATCTAGTGCAGATTGTGTCTTTCACTTTGAAATTGGCACTAGACGAGCGAGACGCAGCGAGATTTTTAGCGATAGCGAAGCATCAAAGACGACAATGCAGGGAGTACTACCCTGTAACTTTTAATGGTAGTTTAATGAAAGTTACACCTACTTTAGTTTAATGAACGTAGGAATCAAAAAAATGTTGTTAACATTTGCAATGCTTTATTTTTTAGAATTATCCCATTTATTTACAATTTACTAAATTTCTCTAGATTTGCTTGGACAATTTGTTTTTTCTAGATGATGATTCACCTAGATAGTAGAACACAAAATAATGCCAATCGACGGAAAAAATTCCTCAGAATGCTATTTGCGAAAAGTTAGTTAAAGAAATTACTTTGGGGAATTTTTATTTAAAAAATATCAATAATAGTGCGCTTCGGTTTATTCTATCAACGTATTTCAGTATTTCAATAGTTTCTACAACAAATTTAATTAAGGATGCTGAGAATTTGTTCCACACTTTTGTTACACACTGTAAAGGGAGGTAGTAAACATGTTTCGTAGTGAATGGAGTTGTATAAAAGGAGTTTACTATAATTTTTAAGACAAAAATTATTAAAAACTTTCCTACTTACTCTTCACTTGCTTCGGTTCTGTTGCATAAAACAAAAAGGCGCATAGATACTTCCATTCATTCCTTTTTTATTTGAGTTTTAGCGCAACTCTTATGTGTTGCCTGTTACTTCCTATCCAAATAATTCCTTTCAAATTAACGCTGTTCATAATATAAACTACTAAACATAAATTACATAAGAGGCTTGGCGATAACTGAAACTGATAAACGCAGAAACAGTCTTATAAGTAGCAAATTTAGGTTTACTACCCAGTAGATTGAAAAGCACCGACAATGAAACTTAAAATTGAAGTTGTTTTATGTGCCTTAATTGCAGCTGGTAAGTACGAACAAATTCAATAATAGAAGTTGCAACTGACTGATAGTATGAATCAAAATAAGAAAGCTGTCTCAGCTCTTTGAAACATTAGTCAAAATTTGACTTAAACCGATCCCGGAATGCAAAATTAAATGTAACTTGTGTCATTGACAAACCATGAAATTTCTTTCCCTGTCCTTTCTGGGTTTTGGTCGACTACCTGTACGCTGGAAAGCGCGTTGCAGCCAATTCAAAAGGTCATACGTATAATATACGACGAAATAAATTATTAACGATTGCAAGAAAATTAGATAAATCTTGACAGTTGGGCCTGCGTTTATTTTATTCTTTAAGGATGGTAATTCGTTATAAATAAAAAGTTTTGCTTAATGTAGTCGACATATATCATAAATGTAGGTTGATATTGCCGTATTTTTGCGCTACATTTGGCAATCTTGTATAACACGTTCCTGTGATTTTTTCGATATTTTTTTGTCATACATAATTCATCTTGGATATCTTGTCTACTAGTTAAAGTGGAAAGGTAGCTTATAAACGTATCTCCGGTGATAATAGGAAACGCTAATTTTATCTTATTTAGAGTCACTTTAGTAGCACCATAATTAATAAGAAAAACATTATTAATAATTTCAAGTGGTGGTATTAACTTTCTTCTGATTTATTGGTGTTTCAATATGAAAATGACTTGTAACATAATTATTAATATTGTTTCGGTTTGTTAAAATGGATTTGTGGAATTGTGTTGATTTCATATACAGGATGGTTGTAAAAAATAGAAAAGTTGTTGTCCTGACGTTAATATTCAATTTATTAAAAATAAATACTTTCAACTAATTCTGTTTATTCACATTCGGGATATATTTTGATGCTCTTAATTAATTTGTGTTTGATGTGTTTAATTGTCTTACATCATGGATTTTATTTAATTAAACCTATATATCTTCGTTTAGTTTTTGTTACTGCTATTTTAAGTAAACAATTTTGAAGATCAGATTATTTGTTTCATATACAAAACAGTTTTAGTTTTACTGTACTTCCTACTTTATTTTTAAAGTTATTGTATAAAGATATGTGATATATCTATACCTAAGTGAGATACATACACACAAATATATTTCTCTTGCATTTAACTAAACCTGAGATGTTGAAGTACCATAATATAATAATAAAAAAAAAAAATTCAAATGATTAGTAAAAAATTCACGGAGTGAATACAAACATGCAACTATTATAATTTCTGAGTACTTATTTCGTAAACTCCAAAGATAACTATTAAACAAAACCCTTGCGCATGTTTATGAAACACCAAAGTTCCTAATTTATCACTTTCCATAATTATTTTATTTGCATTGCTTCAAACTTTAAATTTTTTACGACGTTATAGTTTATTCTTTGACTTTCGCGGTTTCTCGAACTGTCAATATTACAATTTACTTTCGGCTTAGACCACGTCGTCATTTGGGAACTACACACAGCATTATCAGGTAAGGATCGACCTATAGCTTGTCTACCTTTAGAAGCATTTGCTCTAAAAGTTTGAGCCATATTTGTTCGTAGGTGCTGCCTGCCTGAACAGGGCCGTGTGCTTATATTAATCAAACCTTGGGGCGGACAAGGATTTGCTCTTGATGTATTTTGTTTGCCAGGACTTTTTCTTCTACAAGTACCAATCCTATGGGTTGACGGCTATCATTAGGGCTACTTGCACCTTGGAGACTGCAGAGTGGAACAATGTTGTGGTACTTTTTCCAACCACTCACTGAGCGTTTTGAGTCAAGATGCTTTCCTCCTTCCTACACTCCTTTTGCCCTTGATCTTTGCTTGCATAAGCAATTGCAGGAACCGATATCTCTCATGTCGCAGAATATGTCCAAGGTACTGTAATTTGCTTTGCTTTTTTATTTTTAGAATCTCCGGTTCTTTATTTACTCGTCGAAGTATTGCTTGGTTTGTAACTCTATCTGTCCAGGAGACCTTCAGTATTCTTCTATATACCCAGAATTCGAAGGCTTCTATTTTTCTACACATATATTTAGTGAGAGTCTAGCTTTCCATTCCGTATAGCAGAACTGGGAAAACATATAGCATTTAGTCATTCTGATTCGTAGATCCAAATGGTTCCTCTATTACAGAGTAGTTTCTTCATTTTAATGAACGCCGCTCTCGCCTGTTCAATACGTGCCCTTATTTCTTGCATGTTATCCCAGGTACTCTTTAAAATATAGCCCAAATATTTAAACGACGTTACTGTTTCCAACTGCATGTTACCTATGGTAATGTTTGGGGGTGGTAGTTGTTCTTTTTAGAAATTACCATGATCTTAGTTTTCTTCATGTTTATCGTTAATGCATATTGACCACTTATTTCAACTACTCTGTTTAGTAAGGCTTGCATGTCATTCTGATTGTCCGTTATTAGGACTGTATCATCCGCATAACGGATATTATTTACTCACTTGCCACTTATCCCTATTCCTTCTTCCGCTTCATGAAGAGCTTCGCTAAATATCATTTCTGAATAAATGTTGTTGCCCTTGAGGTACATAATTGTATTACGTTAAATTTTTAATATGTGATATCCGCTTATTTAGGATAATCATAGTGTATCGAATAAATCAGCAACAATTCTACACTTACTCAGTGTGATATATTCGACAAATTCAAAGCATGCAGTTTCTGTAGATTTTGCCACGTACACGTCGTCCATAACATCAGACAACAGTTATTGTTCTCGCTGCATCAATCTGCTACTAAAACTTGTTATATTTACGAGAAAACAAGCAAAACGGATAACTATTATTCGCACAGTCGTATTTTTAATTACAGGCTTCGGCTTAGCAGTGCCATAAGGGAAGACCCCTTTTGAAGGTACCTATTAATTAATACAATTAGGGCTGCTAAAATCAGATCATTTATTTTAAAAGGAATATTTAAAATAATTTCAGCAATGCCACAGTTCTATTTGTTGATTCATGGAGAATATACAAAAGTTGAATCTGTTTTAATTTGTATTCCACTAACGTAAGATATATTTATCAAAATAGCCGATAAGGAATTAAACAAAAAACATAATTTTAAACGGTTAAACGAAAGGCAGCAATGGCAGAGTTGATTTGTAGAAATTTAAATAGTTCAAAATAGTGTTTCTATTCCTAGCAACAATTCCTTTTTTGACAATTATAACACAAAACATCAAAACTTTTTTTTAAATTTATGTTAATTTCTATTTGCAATTTGTAAACTTGTAATAAGCAAAATATATGGGAAAGACTAGTAATGACATGAAGCTAATGGTATGAAGTTGAAATCCAATGATTTTCAACGCCGAAGCAACTTTAAAGATATCATGTTTGCTATAGATACACAAGTATGCAATTTATTACCTTAGTTTAAAATCTGTATAGCAAGTCCAGAGGTTTATATCTATTTAGTCTTTGTATATGAGCCCTATTATCTAGTAAGTTTAAGACCAAAGCGTTAGAATGAGATTGTAATTGATTGAGATACTTTTCACTGCGTTTCATAATCACATTTTTGACCGAACCCACTTTTAGGTGCCTTAGGATGTCCACATTTCTCACAAAGTAGGTAGTATCACACATTACACGTAAAACTTTAGTTTGAAACCTTTCCATTATCTGGATGTTGAAATCTGCTGCTGTACCCCACAGCTCAATACCATAGGACTGTATGGATTTAAACACGGTATTGTAGACATGAAGCTTCTTGGTGAGGGATAGTTTGGATTTTATACCAAGTAGCCAATAGTGTTTCTTAAACTTTTCACCAAGTTGCTTACGCTTCTTCCAGATATGCGTTCTCAATGTCAGGCCCTTATCCAGGTGCAAACCCAGGTATTTTATCTCCAGTATTTGTATTAGCGGTATATTGTTAATAAATACTGGCGGTGTGATACCCTCTCGCTTGGTAAAGGTAATGTGGAATGATTTTGCTTCATTTACACGCCATTTCTTTGTCCACTGTACGACTTCATCTAGACTCTATTGAAGGCTTTACACTTTAACAAACGCCTGACTATCATCATGAAAGACAGGTGAACAGTATTTTTTTCCTTAGAAGCTTCGTTAATAGCATATAGAACTCTATGGATTTGTTGAATAGTAGAATGGTCTTTTCTATAATCAAACTGGTGCTTTGGGATGATCATGTATTGTTCTAATATTGGCATTAATCTTTTAATTAGCAGTTTTTCTATTAATTTACCTAATATATGTTGTAAACTAATTGGCGTATAGGCGTTAACTGCTTGTGGGGATTTCCCAGGCTTGGGAATCATGATCACCTGTGCAACCTTCCATTGCGCTGGGAAGTATTCCAACAGCAGTTTATAACATAGTTAACACTACAAAATCTTTCCGCGGAAGTTCCTTGATTAGTTATTCCATAATTAGGTCATAGCGGGGGGCTTTTTTGGAATTTAGATTGTTAATGAACATAATTTCATTTACGGTGAAAAGGTCCATATGTGGAGTGAGCTGGTGAGGTGTTTCCAAAGAGTTCTCTATTTTTCTATCTTCATCACTAGTAATCTGGGATGGGATTGGTTGAAAAACATCAGCAAAGAGATCTCCTTTTTCTATATCTGTGCGCACCCATGAGCCATTTTCTTTCTTCCGCGAAGGAACTGGTTGATTTTGATATTTTATATTTTTAGTTGCTTTCCACAGCGCGTGGTTTGTATCTTCTGTTGCACTCATATTTGCAACATATTCGTTAAAACTCTCATTTTTTAAACTTTTGATCAGTTCTTTGAGTTCCGCTGTTGCTTGATTAAGGCGTCGCTTATCCGAAGGGTATCTTGGGTATTTTGTAACAGATCTTTCTAATCTGCCTTTTTTCAGCAATTTTTCTTTTTACTGCTTGTGGACGAAGTTCTTACGCTCTCGTGCTTGAGATTTTGGGTATTGCTTCCCAAGCTGCATCTTGAATTATTTTAGTGAATGTTTGAACAGCCATGTCAATGTCTTCATTTGTTTGTAGAGAGATTTACATTTCCAACTGGTGGTGAACGATGGACGTATAGTAGCACCAGCTTGTGTTTTTACTGAATAATCTTGTTGACCTTTTTTTCCATAATCGTAGTACTCACAGTTGCAATCACCGAGGTATGATCCGAAGATAAGTCCAAGCATGATGATATTCTCAGATGGCCTATGGCAAAAATTTCTTATTTGAAAATTATTACACATTAAAACTACGAATAGAATTCGTAGAAGCTTGCACCAAATACGTTTAAATTCTAAGTAAATTGAGAAACAGTATTTTTATTATAGCGCTGTTCTTGTTAATATAAAACACCTTAAAATACTTTCTTTGTTTCAATTTATGTAATAGACAAAGTTCTCAGTTAGCCATAAACGAATTAAATAATCCAACACAATACAGTGTGGAACAGCCAAATGGTATACATTCGGTATCTCAATTATTTTGCATATTTTTAAAAAACCCCGAGACACGTCAGTTTTAGATTATGAAATGACATCGTGCAACGTACAAATTTCATCCCTAAGTCCAACCCCCTCCGAGTGACGGTTGCAACCCCCAAATTTTTATATTGAAAGTAGGGACTTGTGATACCACATTTGAAAGATCCTTTCATTCGCTTTTCAAAAATGCTGCGTTTATAAAATTTATTGCAAAAATTAACAGGAAAAATAATAAATTCGTGTGATTGACGAAATTCGCTAGAACACACTAAAAACTTAATAACTAATAGCGTTTCGTTCTTGATAATGTAATAAAATAAAGAACATATCAATTATTAGTGTAGGAAATGTTCAAAATGCATGCGTCGAACGTCTTGGCAGCATCCTAATTGTAAATAAGAATGTCTTCTAACGTTAATCAACATCCGAGGCGCGACCGACCTAATCGCAAGCGTTATTTATTTTCTTAAGTCGGCTATATCGCGTGGTTTAGTTTTGTATACCATACTTTTCACATATCCCCATAAAAAGAAGTCTAATAGCGTAAGCTCAGGTGATCGTGCTGCGGATTCTATCAATCCTCGCCTCTCTATCCACCGATTTGGAAATATTAAGTCGAGGTACTGCCGGACATTGAGTTCGGAATGGGGTGGCGCTCCGTCCTGCTGGAATCATATCACATACGCTGGAACTTGTGGGTTTGCTTGAGCAGGATATAAATTGCCAAAGTTGGCGCGACATTAGTTTGAAGCAGTGCCAAATAATTACCTCCATTCAAATTTCCATCAATGAAAAAGGGAGCAATGACATGGTTTCCAATTATCCCTGCCCAAACATTAACCGTTTCCGGTTTTTGCGTATGTAACTCTCTCATCCAGTGAGGATTTTTCTTAGACCAGTGGCGACAGTTTTGGCGATTAACATGAAGGTGAAGTGTAAAAGTGCACTCATCAGAAAACAAAACATTTTGCAGTTGGATAACATTGTTATCTAACCTTTCCATCATTTGTTATGTTCTTCTATCAACATCGTCTTCCATGAGCTCTTGAGTTGGTATCAGTTTATAGGGATGCATTTTATTTTCTTTTAATACGCGAAGAATCGAGGATTGGCTAACATCCAATGCTACAGCTGCTTGTCGACTCGAAGTATGTAGGTTTTCCTCAAACTCAAGCATTACAAGCATATCTAATTTGGTATCATTACTCAGTGCATTAGAAATTTCTTTTTTATCTGCCGTACATGTCCAGGTTCTCGAAACTGCTTTTCAATTTTACTAATTGTCCCTTGGGATATAGGTGGCAAATCGGGAAATGTGTCATGAAATAGGCGAGCAACTTCAACCTGTGATCGTGTTCTATCTCCGTAACTAACCATCTGCAGAATTGTTACTGTATGCATTTCTGTTAAATAAACCATGTTTCTGAATTGAAGTTAGCAAAACTCAAACAACACGCACAACACAGGCAACTCCTGTCATGCGGTTACAATCACACAGCAAGTTGCTATGGCGTTTTCAACAAAACTAACACCGCCAACTATGACGAATGTTGAAAAGTTTTTACGTCTTCTTTTTAGGTGATACTGTCGAAAAAGAACACCGAAATGGTTTTTGCTTGATTTCTTATTATCAAGAACGAAACGCTATTAGTTATTAAGTTTTTAGTGTGTTGTAGCGAGTTTCGTCAATCACATGAATTAATTATTTTTCCTGTTAATTTTTGCAATAAATTTTATAACCATAGCATTTTTGAATCGAAAATGAAAAGACCTTTCAAATGGGGTATCACGATCCCCTACTTTCAATATAAAAATTTGGGGGTTGCAACTGGCACTCGGAGGAGGTTGGATTTATGGATGACATTTTTACGTTGCACGATGTCATTTCATAATCTAAAACTGACGTGTCTCGGGGATTTCTAAAAATATGCACAATAATTGAGATACCGAATTTATTCCATTTGTCTGTTCCACACTATATAAGCAAATTTCAAACAGAGAGCTTCCAGTAACCAATGAATTTCGACAGGGTCGATTCGTTTCCTCTAGACACTTAAAAATGTACTAAAATTAGTGAAGTATGCAGTTTTGTATTAACTTTAATGTCACCTCCAATCTTTACCATAATGCGCATTTTTGTAAAATAAAATATAGCTGTAATTTTCTGTATGCAACAGCAATTTTCTTATAAACATAAACTCCGTTATTAAAAACATTTAGGGAGTTTGGGATTTTATAAATTCATCTTGTTTAGTAAATAACAGTTGTGTGGAAACCGTTGCTTAATCTCTTTGAACCGGGGTTTTATTAATTTATGTTGCGAAAGAAATTGTTTTGTTGGTACAAACTCGCATTGGACTAATTTTATTGTTATTATGAACATGAACGAAGTTTTTCCGCAGGCTTACGGCGATTTCAAATCCGTAATGGCTCATTCAGTTTGAGGAATATCCATTTGAATAAATTCGTTTTGCAGTCCCGTATGAGTTCGTACAGACGAAACCAGGTTTTATAATGGAAATTGATAACACTCCGTTCCAAAGCACCTGAAGAAACACCCAAGGTTATTTTTCATGCAACTGTTTTTAACCGAACTTGTTGCTAGGAATATTGAAGACTGATTATATAAAACACCAAACATTATTCTTATTTTCAAGGTTGCTTAATACTTAGAGAATGTGATATTTTAAACTAATCTGTGATTAGTTTAAAATACCACTTGCTTTGGAAAGATACTATAGAGGGTGTAACTAAATCGCTTGCCTAAAAGGTTTCCATATGTCCATGACAACTCGAATTTTCATAAAAATTGAATTCTGGAAAACGGTCGGGTTTATCGACTTAACAAGTATTATTACTAGTTTGGGTATTTTTGCATGTCAAATAAGATAATTTTGTCGGAAGTGAGAAAAACAAAATAATGTAGAAGATATTGTAACAGTACGTGGTCCTTCCACGTATGCACATAGAACTTCAAATCATTTATCCAATTATTACCATATTAGGGTAAAACGCCCATTGTTTGGCATCTTAGGAAGTTTTTTACGTTTGAAGTGTCAGTAGAGCATCAATATTAGTGGTAGAAAATTGATTTATTTAAATTGATACTCAATGTCTTACCAACATAAATCTGTTAAAGTTTTTATTCAACAAGTGCTTGAACTAAATGAAAAAGAAATAAAAAAAAGGACTGTATATGGGCCAGCTATTGGCAGTGTAGTCAATCATTGGTATCGGAGATTGAACAGTTGATTGGCATTATTGGTATTGAGCTTGCATGTGTCATTGGCACCTCTAACGTAAATTATGCTATAAATGTAATACCGAGTTTCAATTTTGAAATTAACAAAAAAGCAATGTCAAATATTTTTTATTTAAAAATAAGGCAGTACTGCAAGTAAAGGAAAATTGAATTAAACTGTAAATATAACAAACAAATAATTTTATTATAAATATGAAAATTGACATTTGATCCAACTCAAATTGTTAGTTTTCGCATTATCGATGAACAAAATATAAAAATTTTTAAAATGCATACAAAAACTAAGCAGGTACATAGAAAACAGATACTTAAAAATATAAATATGGAACAAAGATGTTTAAACCGATTTTTTTTTGCATGCGATACTTTCAAAATTGTTTCGAGCATTTTTTCTTCTAACGACAAGTGATATGATACGTTCTGGTACATCTCCGACATTATATTCCATCCCCTGTCGCGGCATCAGGTGTGAAAGGTTTATGGTTCACTGAAGTTTCAGCAGGGTCATCCATAGAACATGGGGATTCGTTGCAAATGGGTCTCTCGATAGTTATTTTGTCAGCTGAAGCAATCGTTTCTGGATATTGTTTGTCCCGTATATGTCATCCGATCTCAAATTCGACGTTTCGCTTATAATCGCTGGCGAGATCGGGGGTTTCGGATTAGGAATCTTCATTGCAACATCTTTAGGACTGAAAGCATTTATTTCTGTTTGGGAAACATGTATGAGAGACATCAGCAAAATCTTCTGTTTCAAAAAATACCATATCCACATTCAGAATGTCTTGTTCAGTAAAGTGCTTAACGTGCGGGCGTGGGAAACACCAGACGTCGGCGGCGGTGTCCTTCTGACGTAACAAATTTTCTGAAGAGGCAATTGCGCCGAGTCTCGCAAGAGGTTTGCTTTGTTTGAATACCTTCATAATCTGTTAAAGACATTCTTTCTCTCTGAAACCTCTGTAGTTTTCATCGCTGGCGATTGTCTCGTTGCCAACGATCTCCACAAATTTTTCGTATGTCAATACTGACAATGGAATCTCAACAATGTCTGCAATAATCACTGTCTCATCAGCGCGGACTATGACTTTCCCCAGACACTTGGTGTAGTCAATGGCGTCGGAATTCCGTGGAAATAATCCTGTTGCGGGGAATCCGTTTTTGACGACCTCAGGTTTCAGGTGACGCAAGACTTTCTCCAAAATAGGAGCGAAGGCCTTTTTGGTCGCCTTAGCCATAGGAGTTTCTCTTCTCAATTCCTGAATTCCTTGTTTCCAATAAGATTTCAATGGTTTGAAGCAGGAGACATCTGCATGATGAAGGATGCTTGTCGAGTTTGGGTACAGAGCTATCAGTATTATTTAAGGATCGGTACAGTTTTCTGATGTCGTATGGTAAATAAGTTATGTGGCCGTCGACAAAATACTATCACAGGAAATGTCATATTTTATTTCACTGAATATTTCCGGCAGACATATATTAGTAAAGAAGCTCAGTTTTCATCCAACCATTATCCGAAATACCGATTCTCCAACCATTCGGAACCCTCTGAGCAATTTCTTGTGATAGACGTTTGTACAGATAAATGATAAGTGGAGGAGTCACATCCCCAGATGCAGAAAAAAAAACCTTACAGTCAAGTTTTGTTTGGCTACACCTCGATCTACTTCGTTAACGTTTTCCCGTCCTTTGTTGGCGATTACCTTGTCAGATTTAGGACATAAATAGAAACATGGCTCGTCACCGTTGAAAACTCCGCTTGGATCATCCAGTCTGTCAAGAAAATTTTTCTCCCTCAGGTAATCTTCAATTTTTGAAAACCTTTCACAAATATTATCTTTGGGCACGATGCTGCTTGATTTCGTAATAGCTTCTGAAGTACTTTTAGTCAATCTCGGATGTCTAGTCATGAAGCTATCATACCAACTTCGACCTGCGAATGTGGTTTCTCGAGAACTATTCTTCAAAAGGTTTTGAACTGTAGAGATGATATCGCTTTTCCTTTGAGGAAACTCATCTTTGGGAACACTCGAAAAACCAGTTTGCCAAAATAATTTCTTCCTGTGATGTTAGAACCGTGTTAGGCCCGGGCAGTACATTTTTAAATTTGGAACTTAGTCGAAACTGCAATGTGTCCTTGGTATGGCATACTTTTTGGAAGTGCCGAAGATTGATGCGGCGGTTTTTATTTCTTTCAGTGGGATTTTTATTTGCCCTTCGGTGTACCTTCATAGTTTTGACCCATATTGTTAGGAACTGTATTCTTGTTTTAGTGTGTAAACCTTGCTCCTAAATTTTGGGCAAGCATTTTAGTTACACTCTGTGTACATATCAGATACACATAAATTTGTAACTTATTATTTCACTCTTCGAACCAGAAATCATTCTTAAATGGTTTGTCTGTCACTGCATTTCTAGAGTGTAAGCGTAAAGTATAATGTCAATTTCTTAAGTAAGCTTTGAGACCATTTATCGCAGTTTTATGTACTGTGGTAATTTTTGAATTGTTAAAATAATATTACTGCAAGCCATAGTGAATACAGGAGACTATATTAAATCCTATGTAGCAGTTAAATGCTATTTTTCTGCATTTGTTCATTTGTATGTAGAGGACAAAATTACACTTTACCCGAATAACTGCAAAGTTAACAGAAGGTCAGCGGTAGAAGTCTCTACAATTTATACAGTGTGAAAATGTTCTCTAAACTTTTTTATAATTATTAAAAAAAAATTATTCTGTATGAAAACTTCCGCCATGTCCAAAAATTTTAAGCTATATGACTTTATACAGGGTCATCCAAGACATAATGATTCGATTTAAGAATAAGGTACTACTATTTGTGAAGATAACAGCAAATATTACTTAGAAAAGTTATTCAGAATAAAAAGTTATACATAGTTATGAAATAATAGCCTTCTGTGATTTTTAAATAATACCTCACATATATTCCATTAAGAGAAGCAATAGATTGTTGGAAAATTACTTAAACTACTTCTAATGAAAGGTTAGTAGACAAGTATTCGAAGTGTTGGCTGATAGCGCTCCGGACCTCACCCCTCTCTATTTATACGAGGTCATGGGTCTAAAATTTCATATAATTCTCAATTCCAA
Source organism: Limonius californicus (assembly GCA_014611495.1). Taxonomy (NCBI): domain Eukaryota; kingdom Metazoa; phylum Arthropoda; class Insecta; order Coleoptera; family Elateridae; genus Limonius; species Limonius californicus. The sequence goes on along the minus strand of JABXWE010010283.1, from coordinate 13,659 downwards.
TCATTATCCCATAACATTTTCCTTGATGTTTGATGATGATGATGTTTTAGAGGTATTTTCTTCTTCAGTAAGGAGATCACAGAAGACTCTTATTTGAAATTATGTATATCTTTTATTTTGAATATTTTTTGTAAGTAACATTTTCCGTTATCTTCTAAAGTAAAGGTATTTTATTCTTAAGACAAATTATTATATTTTGGTCTACGCTGTATAATGTTACACAGTTTTAAATTTTTATGAGGGCATTTTGCTTCTTGGGCATTGCAAAAGCTTTTATGAACAGTAACTATTTTCGAGAAATTTATAACAAAACAGTTTCCCATATGTAGAGAACTTCTTCAGGCACACCGTATTTGCATAAACTTTCAGCTTAAGTATAACATAATTTTTAATATTTCAGTGGTCTGTTATGACAACACCACCATCGGAGATCTTCCGCCAGGAGTGGCTGCTCAGTTACTTAGCATGTTGACGAACAAAACTATAACAGCAACGGGAGGCTGCAATAAAACACAAGAATCTGATATCCAACTTATACTGCACACTCGTAGTAACCCTAATAATACGTCTCCGTTAAATTTAACAAATCCGGCTGAAATAGATCCCAGCAAAAAGGTAATTTTGCTAACGCATGGTTGGGTTTCTAACCGATTCAGGTTCGTCCCAGAAACCACAGATGCCTACCTGAACCGATATGACGCAAACGTTATTACTGTTGATTGGTCCAAATTGGCTTCGTCATTTTACACAACGGCAGTGTGTTACGTGCCGAAAGTCGCTGTTATCATAGCAGATTTCCTCTGCCTGCTTGAACAAAAATATGGAATTCCTGCGGAAACAGTTCATTTAGTTGGGCATTCGTTAGGGGGCCAAATGTCAGGCTTCATTGGGCAGAAGGTTAAAGAAAAATGTGAAAAGCGTATTGGAAGGATAACAGCTATGGACCCAGCTGGACCTCTCTATCAAGGTGTTCCCACATCTGAACGTTTGGATAAGTCGGATGCGGCATTTGTCGACGTGATACACACCAACGGAGGAGTTTTGGGGTATTGGAATAATTGTGGACATGCAGACTTTTATGTGAACTGCGGCACTATACAACTCAACTGCCCGGAAATTGCTCATTCATTTGAAGCCATACAAAATATACCTGTATCAGTAGGTATGTGTACAAACCAAAATTGGAAAATACTGGGTGTCCATAAAACATTGTGAAGGTATTAATGTTTCCATTTTTTTTTTCGTTCGGGAATTTACTATACATGTCGTTCGGTTTAAAGTTAAATTTTCTGGTTACTAAATATTGTAATTATGACATATATTTCCATGAAATTTTGAAACATCGCGAGTCGTGTGAATCGGGCTATAAAATAGTTTGTAATACCAAAATCACCTGTCAGCGTTCATAACTTGCCCAAGACTTAAGATAAACGAATGTTCTCTTAAGACTTAATTGGTACAATGTGAATTAAAGGCACAAATTGGGCAACTTGTAAACTTTCCATTAAATGGGTAGTTTGTTTATTAAATATTTTATTGTTAATAATAATTAAATAGTTTCCGTTAAACATCAAATTAATAGGTTGTTGCATTAGCATGATTGAGTAGACAGGTTTATTTACATTTGACTCTAAATTTGAGTATTTTTAATATAAAAGATGAGCAAAATGTCCACCAACTGCTCTTCGTGTGAAACCATTAAATGCGTTCTTAAAAAATTGGCACACGGTATTAATTTTCCGGAATACTCGATCGTGATTGATAACATATTAAAAAACTGCTGAGAGAGTTCTACATTAGCAGTACTATCGCGCGTATATGTAAGTGAATATTTTTGTGTAACATTGTCTGACGTTTCTACAAAGAGGTTTATTTGTTGCAATAAAAGTCAAACAGGAGTGTGTAGGTCATTATCCATTATATCAGTCGCTGCTGCAGCAACTTTATCTGAACTTTTCGTTGGTCGGCCAATTATGTTTTTACGAATATTTGTCAGACACACTTTGAAAGTTTTTTTGCTGCTGGCTTACATATGCAACATTTCGAAGTTTTTCCCGGAATTTTACTAAACAGTTTTCAAGAGCGTGATGTTGAAATTCTATCAACTTTTACACTATTTAGGAATTAACGTTGTTTCGAGAAGAACGTTTTTGGAAAAATTCATCAACTACGGTAGGTAGATGGGGAAGTATATTTTGAAATAAATTCAGAATGTCATAGGCAAATTCAACGGGTTTTACTCTTAAACACTTGTTACCATTATTTATGGACACCTATTTTTTTTCTGTTTGTCGTATAGATATAGATAACATTTCTATTTTTAGTAACCTGCCACCATAGTCGTAGCGTAGATTACATGACGGAAAGTATTTCAAATGCTAATCATTTCCAAGCCACCAGTTGCAGTTCTTGCCCGCTACCGTGTGTTCCCAATCTCTTGAGGTCAAGTCAGACTAGCATTGTAATGGGAGAGCACTGTCCGAATTCTGCAGATGGACATTTTGTTCTAACAACAAATATATATTCGCCTTTTGGTGGCGAATCTAGATTAAAGAAACTTATTCCAAGTATATCTTCGGCTCAAAACATTATTCCATTAAATGAAAATGCGAAAGCTTCAGTGGATTTATTAGGTCTTCTATAATTGTATTTCTTATTTTATGCATATGAGATACATCGTACTAGTATCATTTAATGTTTAATTAACATGTTATAATACACCGTGTATAATAACATTTAAGATTTTTAGCACGATGATAAGATATAGTTTATGTATGACTATTTAATAGTGTTAATAAACTGTGTGTTTTTAGTTGTAAATCATTTTTCAGTTCCTAACTATCTGATGGTTTTATCATGAAAGCTGTATGATGCTCTAGACTAGAAACCTGAACATGAATTGTATATACCAGCTTATTAAGTAGTACTTCATGTGAATGCCGTTTTCATGAAGTAGACCAATTAAATTAAATAATCACGTGACCAAAATTAAACAAAAAACATCACGATAAAGTGTAAATACAGCTAAATAGTTTTATAAAGACTTGTTTGCGAAAAAGTATAAAATGTCTATTTCCTATTCAATCGTCCGGATGAATAATATAAAGCATAACCTTTTCCTTAAAAAATATAAAGCAAATCCTTCAAAAAATATGTTTAAAAATGGAGGAAAATACTTTTGCTAAAGCTTGTGCGGCAAACGGTTGCGAATGCATTCTTTATCGTGACCATAAGTAAATAGTATGAATAAAGGAACCCTTTTACATTACATCACATGCAAATCCTTCAAAAAACTCGAGTCTTGTCAGTGGTATTTCAACATTTTCGCTTAATCTTGTGCAGATATTTAAAAATATATCAACAATATAATCTTCGTTCAAAGCATAATATTTACTTGACATTCTTGTTTTTATGTTGGTATGCTGCTCATTTATTCAGCGGGCAATATTTTGATTATTCTTTTAGTTTTCAGTACTGGTTATTTGAACGTCCGAAAACGATATGATTCAATTTTAATGTTATGGTGAAATACATGTTGAATAATGTTTGTTACTCCTCTAGTGCGACCGCAACAGGAGGGGTGCCATCAATGTGATCCCAACGGCAAATGGAGACCGGGATCCAGTGCCAAATACAGGGTATTAGAAAAGTTTTCTGAACACTCCAACGATTCGAGCCTGGAAGCATTTGGACTAGTACATCCAAACCATGTCTTTTTTATCACTGAACCACCCCAACACTTGGTTATTTATTCAATTTCTGTTAATTAGATGTTTATAGGTCGTGCTAAGGTAGCAGCCTATGAGCGACTCTCGCGGAATAGCAATTGGAGTGTTAGAACAGTATCTTAAAGGTCCAGGTCATGAAATCAGGAACAGCTCCAACGATAAAGCTGTACTTCGTCACTTGCCGCAATTTATTTAAATCTTGAGGGCAAGTATAGAGTTATTTGTCTTTTTAGCCTGTGCTTGTCCTCACTATTATTTAACAAATTTATGGCAAGAGCATTTGGATGTACTTCAAGTTTAGTTAAATACTTTTCACTGTAGTTACTCATATCCTCTTTAACTGTTTTCACTTTTAGGTCTTTTAGGATTTCCCTGTTCGGTATAAACCACGGGGCATTAGTTATCATTCTTAGAAGTTTCGACTGGAAGCGTTCCAATACTTCGATGTTACAAACAGAAAAGCTGTTCCCCAGAGCTGAATCCCAAAGGACAAGATGGGTTTGAAGGCTGCTTTATCCACCAATATTATGTTTTTAAGCTACAGGTTTGATTTTCGATCCAGCAACCAGTAGTGCTTGGTAAGTTTGTGTCCGAGTTGTTTTTTTTTTATTGAGTACATGCGAGTTTTCCAAGATAAACCTTTATCTACGTGCATGCCTAAGTATTTGACATGATTAGCTTGTGGCACATTTTGGTCATTGAATCTGACTAGTGGAGTCTCCCCTCTGCACTTTGTAAACGTGACAGGTTTTGGTTTATTTTTATGCGCCATTTAGATGTCCATTTTTGTATTTGATTTAGGTTTCGTTGAAGCGTCATTGCAGCAGTGTTTGGGTCCGTATGTTTTGCCAGTATCGCTTTATCGTCGGCGAATGTTGCTGTAAAAGTTTGTTGGTCGGTAGGTAAATCAGATGAGAAAAGTAGATACAGTGTTGGTCTAAGGACGCCAGCTTGGGGTACACCTGCTTTTATTGGGTACAATGCTGTGACATCCTGTCCGTATTTCACTCTAAAGTATCTTTCTTGCAGGTATGACTCTAAGATGATATAGAGCGTGTGTGGGAGGTCTTTCTTGAGCTTCTACAGGAATGCCACATTCTATGGAGCGCCTGGCTCACGTCCAGGAATGCCGCCGTGCAGTAGCTTTTTTCCTTGTAGGTATGGTTTATGATTTCGACTAGTCTGTGGACTTGCTCGATGGTGCCATGATTATTCCTGAAGCCAAATTGGTGCTCAGGTATCAGGTTCTTCCCACTGTCACCGTCATTAGACGTGTGAGAAGTAGTTTCTAGAGTCATTTGCTAAGGATGAGGAGCAAACTAAACGGCCGGTACTATGTTACATCGTTGGTCGGTTTTCCAGGCTTATGAATCAGAATTTTTTCGGCAGCTTTCCATTGCGATGGAAAATAACTAATTGGTAGTACTGCGTTGTAAAGTATTGTCTTTCTCTCTCTGGGCTTATTTCCCATTACAGGTTTGCCATCCTCAACCTCCAATAGTGTCTATCCTCCCAATATTCTTCTCTTAATCCTCTCTCTGTCATTATATTTTGGATCGATGTTTTCCACTTTACCGCTGGTCGACCCCCATTCTTCTTCTTCCCCTAGGTGACCAGTTCAAATTGCTTTGGGCCATCTTCCTTCATCAATCCTCTGAACGTGGGCATACCATTTTGGTGTTTTGTTTTCCAGTCTTCGTGTGATTGATGTCTCCACTTCCATCTCTCTCCAGATCTGTTCGGTTCTTGTTTTATCCCTACATGTATACTGCAAACTTCGTCTCATGAAATTTAATTCCACCGTTCTTATTTTGTCCCTTATTTTGTTCGTCATAGGCCATAGTTCTCCCCCGTAAGTTGTTATACTTTCTACAATTGTGTTAAAAATTCTTTTATTTGTCCGTTTAGTAAGGTTTCGGTTCCAAGTTGTTCCAAGGATTGCTTTGGTTGCTTTTCTGTTTTCGTTATTTTATCTACATCATCTTCTATTTTTCCCGTACTTGCTGTTATTGAGCCTAAATACTTATATTCTCTGCATGCCTTTATAACTTCTTCTCCAATCTGTAAATCATGTGAAGCCCCTCCAACACACATATATTCTGTTTTCTTAAAATTTATGGAGAGTCCCCACTTGTCGTATTCCTCCTTCAACTTCCGCAACATGTATGTCATATCCTCTTGTTGATCATCGGCAAATATTAGTGCGTGAAGTGTTTTGTCTCTTATAGGTATTCTCATTCTTTCACCTTCTCTGCGCAGATCAATAGAGAATAAATTTTTTGGTATCGCTTTGTTACCTTTCCAGTTCTGTATGTTGGTTATTTTAGCTACTATGTGGCCAAGTACTTATAACGCATTTGTAATGTCCTTGTGTTCAGTGGGGAAGTGTAAGTTGCGTAGTACCAGTCTGTATTTTTTATCTTCGTCAAGAGTGTTCGTATGACGTATAATTTTATTATCGTCTAGTAACTTTTTAACTATCTTGTACTTTTCTAGGGTGTTTACCTGCAGTCTGATTTTGTTTCCTTTTATTAACTGATAATAGTAATCATCGGTTTTAATAACAGAGTTTAGAAGATTGAGCATTGGCGGGATTTTTCTACAAAGTGTAGTATAAAGGGTGGAATGTTTTCTTTACTTATATTACTGTTTGAGTTTTTGTTATTACTGGCTTCACTTGATTTTGCAAGAGGTTTGTACTTATTGTAGTGCTATTTCGGATGCCGGTTGTGACTGTGATCTCCTTGGGCTGTTACTTGATTTTGTCCTTTTGTTTCGACATTTTATAACCTGGAATTTATTTGGTCTGTAGGTTTCTGAGTCTTGTGACTTGTGCTTGTGACAGACTGCAACTTACCGAAAGCTACTACTGTATTATCACATATAAATGATTATTACAGTATTTGATTTATCACGAACCAGGATCTTTTCGCACCATGTACAGGTCTTTAACTTAGGATCTCCAGGAAAGCGTGTTTACCGTAGGGTAGTCACAATATATTATTAGAATACTAATATAATGTAATTACTTTTTTACTTTTGTTGTATAGCATAAATCATGAATTCTGAAATTTTAATTATAGGTACATCATAATTCCCTACTTTTGCAAATAAAAGGAAAGAGCTTGTTAATGTTACAGCTAAGCTATGTTCAAAAATTACCTTTCTGAAAGTGCATCCATCAAAATTACCACAGCGAGTCCATTCTCCAATTCCCATTATATTTTTATTTGCAGCTTCATACAAATTGAACTAACGCCGTATCGGAAACAATTGGTATTTATTACTGGAAAACTTGAATAGGTACTTGAGCTATCACCTTGAAAATGTGGCATAGCTAAGTGAACATTTTAACTACTTTTAGTTCGAAAAAATGTTACCTCTATACTACTGGCAAGTTCTAGAGTAGGTACAAATGTAGCGTTAACAACTGGACAAGTTTGGTTGTATTTAAAAGTAGTAACACTAACACTTTTTAAAGAATGTTTGTCATAGCGAACTATTTCAACTCGTTCAAAGGCAATACTGTAGTCATGTTGCTGAAACTAACAACTTAAAATTACGACATGTTAACGAACAGTATATAAGTTACCTTATCAAGTAGTGGAGTTTGGGTGTGCACACTTGTTTGATCTTTATACCCAGCATGTGCTCCAAAAATGATTAAGAACCAACCAAAAAGAGCAATGGCCGCATGTGACATTTTATAATGATACGTATATATTCCGAAATATTTGAATAATTACGGATAAACATGGGAGGACAAGGCATACATCTTAAAACAGTGGTAAAGTGTATAGGTATAACTTGTACTATTACGTACAAGAGAATCCGCACTGGATACGTGGTATCTATTTTCAAATTTAATAACCCACATACCAATATTTAAATAAAATAAACATAAAGTTAAAAAAATTCATAATATGTTTTTAATTAAACGGAATAGAGAATTTACTCATTAACGATTCTTGCACAAGCCATGTTGAGTTTTTTTATTGCAATAAAAAAGGAAAGTCAATGTGGATTCATTCCCCACACGGAGGCGGGCCCCTATAGGGGTCAGTCGGATTCCGCACAGGAACCTTCAGTCTTGTAATAAGAAGGAACGTGCACATCTGATTGAAATTTTTAACCGGGTATTATTTCATGAACTTCAAAGGGACATGCATGCATGCAAAGGAGTTAACAGTTCTGGTTAAGAACATGCAAAGACAAGTTGGGTGGTAGAAGTAGAAGCTTTTATTCAAACATGATTAACTTTAATTTGCGATATTTTCGTAAGGCAGTCCATTTGCAGTTTAGATGTATGAGAATATTATTAAAATTATCCACCAATACTTATTACAGGCAACTTCGCTCCTCGGAACTCCAACATAAACAAATCAAACAAAATTATTTTTAGCTATAATAATTTTGTACAGTACTAAATTCTAATGCCCATTAGAATTGGAGTTTCTACATAATAATACATTTTCACGCTTCCTGGATTTCATAGATAACAGCTGTTTTTAGAAAACCAGTTTGCTGATCTGCAGATTACACCATTACGCATACTGTTTTTCATAGGGTGTGTAATAAAATAATCATGCTTATCATATTCAAGGCGTTATTGTTGAATTAACAGCCACCAGGTATACATATAAATTTTAATGGAAGCAGATTTCAAAAATTGCTATCTCGTTAAATTATATCACACGTCAACGGACACGTTGTTGTCGATCCTACGTCGAATACAGGGCAAATTGCCAATAGCCGTATCAAATATTAATTGAACCAGCGACCAAAGAATTTTGAAACACTGCTGTTTTATCCCTACAAGATTCATTTCTACAAGGAGTGTTATGTTCGCTAGATTTTGCCGCTCCTTACGGATTAAAGTCTTATTTTATTGGGCCGCTCCGTAGTCGATTATTATCTTATTATTTCCCGAATACCGCTTACTGGACAATTTTTTTTAATCCTAGAGAAATGCTGATGACTATTTTGTCTACGCGCTTGATCGTGAACGTTTCCTGGAAATGTCCTGCCCTTGAGGGAGTCCTACGTGTTAATTCTTCTAGAATTCATGCAACATATTTCGTCATATGGTGAAATATCTTCTGCTGCTGCATATTGGCATTGCGTTTTCTCAAGAGTCGCCTTCAGATCTCCTTTCAACCCGGTTGCTCGTTAAGATTTCAGCGCCGAAAACAAGTACCGCTAGGGCGGTTTGGGTTTTCGAAGGGTGTCCATTGCGTGAATTTTCATATTGCTGTTATCACCTCGGGGTGAACAGGACCATCGACAATTGTCGGATTTAAAGAAACACGCTAGATTTCTACCTTGGAAGGCATTTCATTACGAATTTGCTGATCCCCTTTGGCGGATTAATATCGAGTCCTTTCCTTGTCCCTCTGGATGTGCCGCTGCTGCAACAAAGGTAAAGCGACTTCGTGCCTGAGATTCTTGTTTGCGTTTTAGGGACCCAAGAACACCCTAAATTGCGCTGCCTCCCTCTCTACTCCATACCGAAGAAAATTAAGGTAAAAATTGTTACTTATGCTGCCGTGAAAACTTCCTAGATTCATTGTGACTGGTTTAAAGTGCTGAACCCTCTTTTTATGCAAACCAAAGCGACCTTTAGTCGTCAATTGCTATTACTTGTTATTCGTACAGTGTAAGTAATTTCTGTAAACTCAACTTCACTGCCTGCGCAAATATGTGTGTTGAGTAAAGTAAATATCGTAGACCAGTGGCGGCGAGCTCTTTGTTTGAACGTTCCAACTTCCCTCTGTGTTCAACTACAATTGTTACCGTGTTGACTGTTTTTTTTTTGTACTATTTGTGTTAACAATTTCAAGCAATAGAATTATATTTGTCTTAAAAATTCACCATATCATTTATTTGTGTGTATTGTATTGTGCATGAACTTTAAATACCAGGAGGAGGCATAATAAAGGTGCGTTCGACTCCCGTAAGCTGCTGAGTTGTCGGCCTTCTACGAGAACTTGCAAACAGCTGTGATTTGGAAGGTGGCGCCCACTAATTTTGACTTACTTTGTACACCACTACGTTCGATTTCCTTCCCTCAAGCGTTTCTCGTGAACCACCCCTACTTCTCTGAGCTAAACCGAAGGCATTTCCAACTTTCTTGTTGGGGTCGGCGAAAAAGTTCGTTGGATCCGTAACAGAAGTCATTCAAGGCGACTTTGACACCCAAGTGCATTTTTCTGTCTGTTTTTCCAACAAATGCTTTTCGTATGAATGGTAGCTATTGGCCTGATTCTAATTCGAGAATATTTCACGACACACATACTTAACACCCCGACAAATTAAATGTTTGGGTTGGAGTTTTTGGTGATCGTCTTTTGGTCCTTTTTTCATACCTGGTAATTTGACTGGAATGATTTGTTAGAAGACAATATTGATGCAATGCTAACTGATATTATGGAGAATAATGATCATTACCTGTATACTATTATTATAATTATAACCATTGTATTATAATTAAAACGTATTTATACAAACGTTAAAAAATTGTTTATTTATGAAAGTAAAAAATGTGTGCAAGCTTCGTTACACTCATAGGCGGAATCTCGAATAGAAAATCACTCAGGGTTTGTCACTGATATCTATAACATCGCTTTTAGTACAGGATTGAAACAGAAATGTTTTAGAATAGAATACGTTAATGTAAACACACCAATAATTCTATATCGATATGTATGTTTTTAGAGCACACCAAAATATGCAACTGATTACAATTTCTACATGCATTAACAAGTATTTTGCATGTTGTATCAATTTATACCAGAAACTCTACGATTTAAAGTAAATCTTTATTCTAGGTATTAATATAGTACCTTACTGTTTACAGATGCTACAAACACGAAAAAGTTGCTGACGGCTCTAAGTTACAACAATGACCTAATCAATTAACTACGAACGTTATTCACAATTACGAAGCACATGGGCCACAATAAATCTACTTTGGAATTTGAATTGGTCGAGATACGGTTCCATATCCATTTAAAACCGCCATTTCGGAAGAGAAATGCATGATTTGTAACTGGAGCTTGTACTGGCCATTCGGAATAAGCGGCGGAAACATGGCCGGATTTGGTGCCCAATTGCAGAAACTGTAAAGTTTGTTCTGTACAAGTAAAAACACGTGGTTACAAATACTATTAATCATATCTAAAACGTATATAAAACTGTTTGCTATTAATATCGTTTATAATAGTATTTTTATATTAGAAAATAATGAACACAATGCAAGAACAATCAACAATAGTAACATCATGCAAGATTATACAGCCAAATATCTTGCAATGAACATTTACGCAACACTTAGATTGAAGAAGTACACGAAGAAGAAGCAAACGAACTCAACGTTAAATAGAAAAAAAGCTTATTGGTTAATTGGAAGAAGATACCAATTGTCAATGTATAACAAACTACTTCGGTACAAACAAATCTTAAAACTGCCTGGACCTAAGGAATTCAGTTATAGAGAAGTGCAAAATAGACCAACATAGAAATGATCCAACGATTTCAAAATGAAGTTCTAAAAAATATAGTAGGCACTCCATGGTATGTCGGAATGAAAACGTATAATCTATTCACGATTAATTTGCTATCCAACAGGCTGTGGAAATCTGGGGGAATATGTGGTATCATTGAAATTTGTCAATTAATTAAGTTGGGTTATACTAGAGTTTCTTGATGGAGGTTATGTTTTTTGAAAGCAGGCAGTGTTGCCAGTGGAACTTGTTTGTTCATTTAACGTCCGCCTATTGCTGCTCAGTATTGGTTTATATCTAATACTTACATATAATAATGATTTCATTATAATTAAATAAATAACTATAATTTAAATGTTGTCGTAACACATACCAAATACATAATGCTGTTCTATTTACACGAGAATTCTGAACTCAAATCGTATATATACAGAGCATATTCCACGCCATTCTTTGTTGTCCTATATTTAGGTCTTGCAGCAAATTAAGAAGAATTAACGTCCATGCCGCTCATGTTTCAAATTGATATTATGGTAGTCCAGTGGTTGACTGTTTGTCTCTGGTGCTAAGAGACCCAAGTTCGTATTCCACTGAGGTCAGTGATTTTCTCGGGCGAGATAAAAACTGTAAAATACTCATTCACAATTTAGATGCCAAAAGAATATCCCCTACCCTATTCCACCTTCATGCTATCACTAGAAGTGTCTGAATCATCGGCACCCTCCGATTCTGAATCAGATTTCCCAATTGAAATAATGAAACTAGGAATATTTTCAAACGATAGATTTCCCAAATGTTTTGTCCAGTCTTCCGAAATAAGTTTTTCACAATGCTCACATAAATTTTTACACATGTCGCGGGTACATTTTGAAAGAGCCTCCGCCATAAATTTGCAACCTTGTCTTTCGATTTTGGCTGCGAATTTATGTGCTTATTGTAAAAGGTCTTACAAAACCCCTACGCCATTTCAATTGGGTTGTACTGACAATGGTATGGAGGCAATCGAAGAACCTCAGAGTTGCGCTTTTTCAAAATTTCGGCAGTTACGTATCTTTTATTTCCGTCTGCTGTAAAAGGTTTAATTATTAACTCCCAAAGTTTTTTCTTAGTAATTTTGCCTTGAATTTCGACATTGTGGTGGTTAACCAACCATTCCTGCAATACACCCTATTTGCAAGAAAATGTGCCGGCTTGTCAAACTGCACTGAATAATAAGGTGCGTTGTCCATAACCACGACACATATTCCTTGCAACTTGTCCAAAGCAGGAATCAGCTAATTAAGCAACCAATTTTGAAAAATTTCCCCATTCATAGTTTTATGCTAGTCCCTGTCGTTGTTCTTTGAGTTTAGTAACATGTCGCTCCCTTCCAAAAACCCTAAATTACATCCCACATTCAAAATCGTGAACCTCTTCCCCTCACTTTTAATTTTGGCTGGGTTACTTTTAAGATCGGTTTCGTGTACCCATTGACGACTCGCGGATCCATTTTGGTAGATCCACGTTTCGTCTAGGTACACGAATGTCACATTTTTACTAAAATTTTGATATTGGAGAAATTGTCTCAAAAATTTAATTTTGGGTGCAACGACGTGTTTTTATTTACATAAAATTTTTCGTCCAGTCACCATGATGTGTTTCTAACCCATTGATTAAATAATTTTGAATAAAGTAGTCTTGCCCCCCTTGTATTCCAAATTTTCGCGAGAATCAGCCAAGAGTTTGTCGAGAGTAAAATGTTCATTCTTCAGATGATACTGCTAAATTTGTCGTTGCAAATCTTTTCTAAACGTGTAATTTAAGAAAACGTCCGACTTAGCGCGTATTCTACAGATGGAAGATTTCAAAACGTCCTGTCCTTGTGATAAAATGTCCCTTATAGAACGCTCAGACACCTAAAATTATAGTAATTTGTAAATTGTAATTTGTAACTAACTTGCAATTGCATATTTAAGAAATAATACATGCTTAAACCAAATATCGTCGGGTTACTGCAAAAACCGTTTAAGTCACAAATATGACTTTTAGAAAAAAAGTGAAATCAAGTTTGGAATAGGTAGCAAAAATCATACAAGAAATTAAGATTTTATTTAACAAAAGAAATTGTAAAATCGAAATTAAGTGAATACAATGCTATAATAATATTTCAAAAAATAAACCAAAATTCTAAGTAATTTCAAAAAAAGATTAAAAAAATGGACTTAACCCTTTTTGGCTGCCACAATATAATCTTTTTACACACTAGTTACTTCATCATCTGGCAGTAACCTGTTGTTACCTTCTATTTCGGATTCGTCCGAATCATCATAGTCAGTATCTTCTGCTGCAGGTTCTGGAACAGCATCTTTGGCTGTTTTTGCAGAAGGTAAAGATTGGTACCATTTGTGAAATTCGACTGGTATAGTTTCTTGTTTACACAAAGTTAGTAA